>JASDQU010371979.1:0-13565 GCA_032191745.1 Picea mariana | reverse complement strand
GGTTAGGTTTTTGGATGTCTATGACTTTTGGAATTCCCTTCTATTGTAAAAAGGCCTTCCGAGCCTCATTGAAATCATCTTCTTGCGAATGCGAGTAGCCGTCACATCTCTTCTCAGAGATAAGATGCCACCATTCTAGCGAGTCTTTCACTCTCTATTTTTACAGTCTCTGTACATTTCTTTCATTAATAGAAATTGTGTATTACTGTATCTCTGTGTTTATGGTTTCATCTCTGATATATTTCTATTATATTACTGGATATACACGATATCTCTGTGCATTTCTTTATTATATCTCCACTCTCATTTCGTGCCGAAAATAATCCGGATCAGTGGTATCAGAGCAGGCTGCTCTTGATCGTTTTCAGTGCATGTCCCCAACGAGGTCTGAGTATAGCAAGTTGGGTCTCGAGCTTGTCTCTCTTGAAGACAATCGCTCTCGCACACCCAAGAAACCCTCNTACAGTCTCTGTACATTTCTTTCATTAATAGAAATTGTGTATTACTGTATCTCTGTGTTTATGGTTGCATCTCTGATATATTTATGTTATATTATTGGACATATGCGATATCTCTGTGCATTTCTTTATTATATCTCCGCTCTCATTTCTTTATTATATCTCCGCTCTCATTTTGTGCCAATATACGCGATATCTCTGTGCATTTCTTTATTATATCTCCACTCTCATTTCGTGCATCTTGGAATGATTTTATCACATTGTTCTATGTAGCCCAAACCATATTTGGGAGATCCTGGTGGTCTCATACCTTTATATACATCTTGGAGTCTAGGATCTAATGTCTCAATAGAGGGAATATGATGGATCATGAGACAAATTATAGAACATGGACATCTATTTTCAGAAGTGCTACATTCAACATCTTTTACTTCTTTAAAAGACATAGAACGATCCATAACTTTTTGAAAAACTAGTAATAACTATCAATGCATAGAAAAGCAGGGTGTTTAACTCTATTTCTCTGAGATAATTTCAAATAGGCTCCTGGCCGACTTCTCAGGCAATGAATAGTTAGAACTAATAGAGTCACAAAAGTGGAAACCTTGTCTTTAAAAGGCCCAATAATTTTGATACGGTTCTCACAGAGATTTATAGAATAACTATTGAAACATATAACAGAGAGATAAGTTTGTTATCATACCGAGGTTGAAAATGAGCTACTGGCACCATTTGTACCACCATTTGTTTTCAGAGGCTTCCTCCGTCAGAAAATGAAGCTTGAAGTATTTGTCTTAGTTTTCTGCTTTTGCCAATTCTTTCTTCTACAATATTAGATTGAACCCAACGACCCCCTAGGTGAATTCAAGAAAATCCAAGCTTGAATCTTTGAACAATCCAACGCCTTACTGCCCCTAGAAGCCACCTGCATAGAGGGACTTACCATGATGCTCTTCAGGACCTAAGAGAACTTTAGACAATCTTCTCAGTGAAATTTTGGGCACCAGTCTCTAGTGAACTTCCAACAATCGCTTCAGTAGGAAAATAGAGAAAGCATAATACAGAGACAAGAGAATAGACAATTTTCAGAGATAAACATGCAGAAGTTGATTTGTATTATATGAGACAAAATGGAATGGGTTTACAGACTTGAATTCGAGCACAGACTGCTCTCTCTCAAAACATTACACACATAATGATAGACTAAGACTTAATGCTTCTACCACTTTAGGTTCGTGCTGGTCGAGCCAGAATCACACAGGCTTATCAAAGTAATCTAAGACAGAAAGACACAAAGATAAAAGAGAGGGATCTTAGAAAGACTTGGACTGACCAAATGAGACCCCTGTTAATGAACCTCTCTTCTCGTTATATACAAAATTTCGGAGAAAATTAATTATTTACTTGAAAAGACTTCAAACTATTCCTACTGGAATCAAATCTACTTTTGAGATTTATTGCATACTTGGCAGAGAGAACATGCTAGAGCCATCCGAGCAAGATTCTAATCAATTTTCCACATATTTGGAAGTACCTTGGAAATGCGGTTCAAACCACGCCAAAATCTAGAGAAGTGCTCTGAGTTTCCAAGATTCTTTTCAACAAGTGGTAGACAAGAGTTTGTACAAAGTGGAGTTTGTATCGTGAACCCACATAAATCGAATGACACCACTATCGGTCAATAAGACATGATAGAGAATGGACTTGATTAGTCACTTTCAAAATGTGTATGAAACTTATCTTTATATGTTAATGTATTCCACATCTTAGTATAGTGTTTGCGTACTATTACAAGTTGTTCGTTTATCATTTGAATAGTAGTTTTTGTTTTATTGACCCATTGAAAGTGATTTAGGATGAAGTTGCACAATATTTCTCCATCATTTGGTCCATACTGATAGAGATTTTGTCCCCTGTGAAGTGGGAGAGTACTCATGGAAGATATCGAATATGGATCAATTGTGTTCTTGTTTACGCCAAATGCTTCCCACCATTCTGGTAGCCAAGTTGGAGGTCTCCCAGCATTAGCAATGTTTACATTTCCAAAATTAACTGGTTTTAATTCATTTTCCTTCTACAGGAAATCCCACCATAAGTCTTTGTAATGGGAATAATTATAATCACTGTTCGGGAAGTAGATAATGGTATTTCTTTCAGGTCAATGAAGTAATAACCTTGGTCTATGTAGACAAAAATATTGTTGATGTAATCCTCTATCATTGTGGATTTCCCAAATAAGATCAATATTATGAAAGATATGTCTTAAAGCATCTTAAGCTTCATATGACTTTTCTGTGGATCTGGTGATGATAGGGAGAAAAACATTTGAAGTTGGTGTTGTACGTATTTCAGGAGCCATTCTTTGTGGACAAGATCGGCTTGTCGGATTTATAATTTGTGTGCTTCTTAATTCCCAATGTGGCCTCCATTATTCTTTGTATCATTCCTATCTGAGTAGATCTATAACAGTTACTAAAACTTCTGCTTCATTTTGTCATCTGAAATAAATAACCATGGTATGGGGTTGCAAATGTTCTCGACTTAAAAAATTTGGAATGCTATTGGATGTGCCTTGAATATGTTCTATATAAAAATCAAAATTGTTGAATAAAGCCTACCATCTTGCAAAATTAGCATCACTCACCTTTTTAACTTCTTTCTTCAAGCCCCGTTTCATAGCTGCAGCATCAGTTCTTAATAAAAACTTTTTGTTGATAACAAAAATTTCAAGCTTGTGGATATCATTCAGAGAAACCTTTATTTCTTTATCTAATGCAAAATAATTTTTTTCTCTAGCCTACTAGAGGCTAGAGGCAAACTGGACTATTTCTTTAGTTTTTTTACCTTTGTGAGGTCTGGCTTGTTTAAGGACAGCCCCCCCATCCAAGATTGCTATAATTTGTTTCAACAATATTGTAAAGGTCATCATCATATATATGTACGCGCGACAATGTTTTTGTTTTTTCTTTGATTTTCTTGACAGCTTGGGTATGTGCCTCTGTCCAGGGACTGGCTTCCTTTTTCAACAGATCATTTAAAAACTTTCTATCTTGTGAACAATCTTTGTAGAAATGGATGATATAATTGAGGCTTCCCAAGAATCTTTGGAGTTGGAGATTATCCAAGATATTATCTGGAAATTTATCAGCAAATTCAATAGCATGGTGTTGGAGGACTAACTAACCATTGTTGATTATATGGCCAAGACACTTTATCTTTGTTTTGAATAAATTACGTTTCTTTTTTTAGAGCACTAATCCAACAGTTTTAATAATCTGCAAGAACCTTATGAGATGCTTGAAGTGTTGTTGGAGAGGGAATACTAATTTTTGAAATTTTGGTTGGAGAGGGAATACTGATGAAATATCCAGGAGATTTATTAGGTAATCTGGTGGAGCCATGTGGTTCAACAACAACAAAAAAGGGGGTACCAAGGATGCAAGCAACTAAAATTTATGTTAAAATGAATTTTAGGGATAGGCAATGGTGTTGGAAACATAGAGTTTCTTTAGGTATTACATAGAGAAATTGAGTAGGTTAGTTTCCTAGTCCAATAGCACTTTGGTGGGTCTTTTTCCAGAATTGAAAATGAATGATTTCTTTATTCAAAAGGTTGAGATCAGAACCAGTATCTAGCAAGGTTTTAATCCAAAAATGTTTTCCTTTGATCATGATATCTATAAGAACACAAAATTTTTGGTGTTCAATAGACAGGATTTGTTGATCATGTTCCTGTATCACAACCTTTTTTATTTCAGTTTTTAGCCTACTAATTTCCTTTCCTAGATCAGAGATGGATATAGTTTGTACCGGATAGGAAACCAGAGGGGAAAGGATAGGATTTTTGGGAAGAATAGAAAGATGATTGTTTTCCATCTGTTGCTTGCAAAATGTAGCAAGAAATGCTTGTTGTCTTTTCCATTCATAAAAGGAAATCCATATATCTTTCTTATCCATATAATTTTTCCATGCCATTGATAATGCTACCTTTTCATTATCAGGGGTAGTCCTTCAAAATTGTTCAACATCGGGATGGGTAAAGAGGTACCAATTTAGCATGTTCTTTATCCAATCTTCTTTCACATGTTTTTTTTTGCAGCCTTTCATTAAGGTAAGAAATTTGTTTATTTCTGGTACTGTTGGTTCTCTTAAATATTTTAGAATAGAATTAGTAAATGGACAAGGGGAATTTTTTCGATTGGGAGGGGAAGATGTTATCATTAGCATGTGATTGTCACAGGGAAAAGGAATTTCATAGCATTGAGGATGTGGACAAGGATCTTTTGTTGTAGATCTAGGAAGAGGAAAGTTTGTTCTTGGATTATGGAATTGATGTTCAAATTGGATTTGGTTATCTTTTGTGGTTGTATATAGGCTTGAAAGAGTTACCAATTTGTGACAGTCTAGGAATTGGATAGAGTAGGGTACTCTTCCCAGTGAGGAAGCTAGAGGTTGGAGGGAGGGACGTAAGCACAAATATGTAGATGGTTGAGAGAGTGCATCCTGTTTACATCGCAAGCTATGAATAGAAGGAGGAAATGAGATTACAATAAAGGAAGCATATTCATGTATATGTGCAGAGGTAATGGAATGTTGCAGCGAGGTACGAGGAATATCAATAACCCAATGAGAGGGGAAAGAAATATTTTCCCATTTGATGATTTGGTGTTCCATTTTTTGGTTGAGAGGGTCAGTAAGAATAAGTGTATTGGACTCAGAATGTTGGCTAGGAGTATGCATCACAATGAGGTATAAAGTATTAGTGTGTCGGAAGAAACCACGCGAATGGATAGAGATATTGGTATGAGTGTTGCACATATCAAAGCCAGTAGTCCAAATTTGAAGTTTGAGAATATCTTCAAGGTTTTCATCAAAAGTGTAAACTGAGAAGTTTGGAAAGAAATCAATATACAAAAGACCATTGGATAAGGGAGCCACAATTCTAACAATCAGGGAATCGGTAAATTTGTTGTGGGTCATATCTCTGATAGTACAAAGGGCATAGGAATCTCTTCCTTTATGAACTAACGCATTTAAGCTGACACGGATACATCCGAAATGGAGATAGTTTGTTTTGTGTCTCTTAGCTCCGTCTTGGATTTCTTTAACATTGAGTAAAGAAATAGTTTGAGTTACATCATTGTTTTGTTGGATACGACTGATGGATTCTTTAACAAAAACACGTGAGATGGCACGAAGATGAAACATACTTAGATCATTGTACACTTGGTTGGGAGAGATGGTTGGTAGTTTCCATGCAGCTTGGGGTTGTGACTCAACAAATTCAATATCAACTTTGTTTAAGCATTTTGTATGGTTGCTAGAAAACATAGAGCTGAGACTATTTCCAGAAGTACTATATTTAACATCTCTAACTTCTTTAAAGGACATATAGCGATCCATAAAAAATAAGAGTAATAACTATCAATGCACAGAAAAGCAGGGCATTTAATTCTAGTTCTCTGAGAGAATTTCGAATAGTCTCCTGGCCGACTACTCAGGTAATGACTAGTTAGAACTAAGAGAGTCGCAAAAGTGGAAACCTTGTCTTTCAAAGGCTCGAGACTTTTGATAATGTTCTCGCAGATATTTATAGAATAACTATTGAAACATATAACAGAGAGATAAGTCTGTTATCATACCCAGGTTGAAAATGAGTTGCTGGCTATGATACCATTTGTTTTCAGAGGCTTCCTCTGTCGGAGAATGAATCTTGAAGTATTTGTCTTAGTTTTCTTTTTTTGCCGATGATTTCTTCTGCAATCTCAGCTTGAACCCAAGAAAATCTCAGCTTAAAACTTCGAACAACCCAACGCCTTACTTCCCTTAGCGGCCACCTGCCTAGCGGGACTTACCATGACTCTCTTCAGGACCTAAGAGAACTTCTAACAATATTCTCAGTGAACTTTCGGGTACCAGTCTCCAATGAACTTTTGACAATCGCTTCAATAGACAAATAGAGAAAGCATAATACAGAGACAAGAGAATAGACAATTTTCAGAGATAAACATGCGGAAGTTGATTTGTATTGTCTGAGCTAAAATGGCATGCATTTACAGACTTGAATTCGATCACAGACTGCTCTCTCTCAAAACCTTACACACAGACTGATAGATTAAGACTTGATGGTTCTGCCACTTTAGGTTCGTGCTGGCCGACCCAGAATCACACAGGCTTATCAAAGAAATCTAAGATAGAAAGACTCAAATCTCAAAGAGAGGGATCTTAGAAAGAATTGGATTGACCAACTGATACCCCTGCTAATGAACCTCTCTTCTCCTTATATACAAAATTTCGTAGAAAATGAATTATTTACTTGAAAAGACTTCAAACTATTCCTCAGGAATCAAATCTACTTTTAAGATTTATTGCATACTTGGTGGAGAGAACATGCAAGAGCCAACCGACCAAGATTCTAATCATCTTTCCATGTATTTAGAAGTACCATGGAAATGCGGGTCAAACCACACCAAAAGTTAGATAAGTGCTCTCAGTTTCCAAGATTCCTTTTGACAGATGCATGACAAGAGTTTGTACAAAGTGGAGTTCATATCGTGAACCCACGGAAATCGACTGGCTCCACTGTTGGCTAGTAAGACTTGAAAGTGAACAAGTCTTATTAATAACTTTTATTCAACGCGATGATCATGAAAATGGTTGAATTGGTACAGATCCCAATGTTGTATGAAAACTTCATGGTACATATTTGGATCTTCATTGCTGTCTTCTTCTTGTTGGAGAACATGTTTAATTCAGATGACCCAAGGATGTCTTTCATCTATGAACATGTTCATAAAGCCTGTATTGGAGATTTGGCTAAGACGATGGACATTATCTGATAGATTCATTCGCTGAATAAATTGCCAAGTTTCTATGACATCTGGATGGATTTCACTTGGATTTAAACCAAAATTTTTCCACCAAGATTCAAGTCATTCTGGTTCAGGATTTGTATTATTCTTGAAATTATTTGAAAATTTTATTATACAATAGTAATATTTATACCTATCGCTCCATAAACATATGTGGTCCCACATAGCTTTGTATTGATGATAATTGATTGAAAAATCATTTGGGAATGATCCTTTTGTGACCAAGACTGAAGAGACCTCATTCGATTGATAACCAAATAAGAATGATCTGGTGTAGTCTGCCATTGTTGTAGATTTTGACAATACCATCTTCTAAATGTAAAGTGTAACCTTGTTATATCTTCCATTTCTATCAATTTTTCTATGGCTGCAAGAGTTCGTATTTCATGCATTCTTCCTATAAGATGTTGAGGTGGGATTACATGTATGCTAATATTGGAAGAGAATCCTGGAATCTCGAACTCGATACCTTCAGACCACCGTAATTCCCAGTGTGGAGCCTAGTTTTGGTGATATTCGGTCCATTCAATATTGTCATGAATATATTCTGTTGCTGGCCTACTTTTCGTATCATTCCAAGTTTCTATGATGATAAGACTTGTGGTAGGACAAAAGACAGTATTTGTTTGAGGTTTTGAAATGAAAGGAAGTACTCTTTTGATGGGGGCGGCATTACTTATAAGAGTGGGGATAGTGAGAAAATAGGTTGGCTAAGGATGCTATTGCCGACCCATGTGGCTCAACTATTGCAAGGAAAGGAGTTCCTAGGACACAATCTACAGGGAGATCAACAAGGAGTAATTTCATACCAAGGGAGCATTGTTCAGACGATATTAATGCTTTAGGAACCTCAAAACTAATATTGGTAGAAACATTCCCCAAACCAACAACATAATACTTGCTAGGGAGCCAGTATTTACAGGGGATGAGATTTTGATTGAGTAGATTCATGTTAGAACCAATATCTAACAATGCATTAAGAAAAAAGATTTCTCCTTCAATTTCTATAATGATCTCAACATGGTATTTCTGGTACTGGATGGTCAAAATTATCATAGCATCTAGCCCTTGTAAATGGTTAGAATCATGTCTGGCAATATCCAGATTATTTACTTGTTCTTTCGGCACATCTTCTAGTGGAGGGGGCAATGAGGCCACTTGTTCTTTCAGAGTTTTTATTTCTTGGCGTGCTCAAGAATCCACTTTGTATGTGTCCACAGAAGTTTCTTCATATTAATTTAGGTTGAGCCAGAGTTCTACAACTTCACATTTTATACAGTTAATGTTTTGGTTATAAAACTAATATAAAGGTCCTTACATACATAGAGGTGATACCCAACGAGTGATCCTATTCTACAAATTATGTGATCAATGAAATATGGATATCATGTCTCTCTCCATGTTACATGAGAGACATAATATGCATCCCCGTTCTGTTGGTTCCTATAGGTCGAGAGGTTCAACAATGCATCACTGCTCTATCCCGCTCCCCTGCCTATTCTTAGTTATAGGCCGAGGCCTCCCACAATCACCACTACTATACTATGACTATGGGGGCAGGACGTGAGGTCGAGTGTCCCTCAAGAAATCTCCACATTCAAGCTATGCATGTGACCTTCTCGACCGGAGGGAGGTCATTTATGCATGCTCAACCGACTACAGCTACACGTGATATGTACGATAAGGAAAGTCCTATCCACCATATAATATAGAGAGAGGGGCCAAACGACATACATCCATCTCCCCTATCCTCTCTCCTGTGGTTGTTGAATAATAATGGTGAAATGTCATAATTGGGAAATGGTTAAAACAGATTCCTATTTTAGCTAATGAGTAGTTTTCAGATCCATCAATTTAAAAGGTTGTTAGGAGTTATCCTAACCTATAAATATGTACACATTTTATCAAATTAATACACAGATTTGTGTCAGCTTAGATTCACTTGTGATGTGTCCTTGTGGCCTCATTGTTATTGTGTTATTGAATCTCTATTTCCAATTTTAATTTGGTATTAGAGCTTGAAGCTATATACCACTCAGAGGAACCACAGAGTTGTTGCTGCCACCATTTGTTCATAATTTTTGTTGGCGGAGCCCGCGTGAAGGATATAGTAGTTGCTTAATTTAAATAGAGTATAGCCGCCGCAAGTGAACAAACCGTAGAGGTTTTCGCTGGTGTGACGGCACACACAGGAGCTGAGCCTCATATCTTTCTCTGTGGATGCGTGGAGTGTACATTGTCCCTTGGTATCACTGCAATATCGATCCCTGTTGTAGTATCCATCTATGTGCTGGAGTGTTCGTTGCGATCTACATTCTGGAGTGTTCGCTGAATGTGATCCCTTTTCTGGTATTTGCGTGCTGAAAAGAATTGTCACCGTCCCCAACTCACAGTCGTCGTTGAACAGGGAGTCGCCGCTGCCATTTTTTTTGGTATTATAATATTCGAATACCACGTTTTTGCCATTTGAACAGAGAGTCGCCGCTGCCTGGAGGAAGCGTTGTTCAACGATTCTCTGTACCGAATATTCTCCGATCTAAGCTTCTCGTTCTCTGATCTTAACTGAGTATTCTCATGACACTCGTGTCGGGTCTTCATCTAAGTGCGTTTTTCTCCGCCTGATGACGATCCATAGATATCTGGCCCTATGCTTGGCTGCACACCATAGCTTCCCACTGCCAGATCGAGATTTGAACGAGGGATGCAACTGAGAGGTGATGGCCCGAATGAAAGCAAGGGCTTACCCACGCACTTGGAAACTATACCAGATATCCGATCGATCTCCTCTCTGAGCCTTGCATTTTCTGTGATCTGTGGTCTAATCTAGCCAGTGCAAAATGCACAATCTTGATATCTTCCTCGTTTTTGGTAATGCACATATCAAAATCAAGTAGCTGATAATATATAGCACCAAGAATAAAAAGATAGTATATATCTTCTTCCTGTGTGTTCCAGTCGATGCCGAGGAAAGTTTTTTTTTTTTTTGTTGATTTTCTGTAAGGTCGACCAATTGCTGATGTGAGCCGTGTATGTGGCTCGCAAAGGAAACCCCCGCACGAGCTGATTTTTGATCTGTCAACGGTTCAATTCATTATGTGACCAGGACATTGGTGCTCTCAGTGCGTCCTTCGTTGGAGTGGTGTTCCTAATTCTTCTAGTTTTGTTATCTTCTTTAAGTCTCTGCAGGAGGCGGACCGAGATTCATTCATCCAAAATCTGATAAAGCATTGTTCATATCATTGTGCTATATTTATGTACGTGCACATGTGGTATTTTATGTATGCAAGGATTGAATCAATCAATTCTTTTGATATTGTGGTGTTTCTTTTGGTATTGTTGTGTGATGTTTGGGCGTGCAGACTGTTAAATATAATGTAACCTCAACAGCAGCTGTCCTGGCCAGCTGTACTTTCTATTCTTGTTTTGCTTGAGCTTATTTAGCTCAGCTATTTCCCCTTTCTAGATGTTTTCTTCATGTACTCGTTTTGTACTCTTCTTCTTACATTCTAATATATTGTTTTCTGTTCTATTCTTTTTCTCTACATTTCTTGCTTCACAAATTATCATGGTATCAGAGCTTCAGTAGTAAGCCTCTTCACACAAGGACTAGAGAGCAACACGATCCTCAAACAGAGCAGAGCTTACATGGATCACGAGAGATCGCTTCACAGACTTTTCACAAAGCTTGGAAAGTTGTCCGTAAGACTCTCAAAAGATCAGCGTAAGAAGCTCACGTGATGAAACAGAGTGTTGTATGCTCAAAAGGCCGAGGTAGCAGAGCGTACAACGCTCAAAAGTTCGAGGAGAAGAAAGACGAGAAGGAAGAAATATTAAAGAATCATGAAAAGTTCAGGATTCCTCAAAGATTCACGAAGAAAACCTACAGAAGGTAGAAACGTTGAAGATTTCAAGAATATTTGATCAAATTCGCCAATTATTTGCAGAGAACAGAATACTTCAAAGAATTTGTGTAATTCTTTCAAATCTTTGAAAGAATCACGATTTTTTCTTCCGCAGGAGAAAATTCCTTCAAATGTAGCAAAGATCACGTCTAAGGAGCAAAGAACAACTGTTGCGGTAGAAAGATCCGTCCTCCAAAAATATCCGAGGAAGAAATCAAGTTCAGAAGGGACGAGGAGAGTGCATAAAAGGTGAACAAATTTTAGCCGTTAGATCTTGCACAGAGGAACGACAACCATTGGATCAGCAAGAAAGTGCATGAGGTTTAGTCCTCTGGAGAGCACAGGAGAAATTTTGACTTGCGAAGTCACGAAATCATCTAAACCGTCCATCAAGGGATACGTGGTGAGATCTCGGCAATTCCCTACCTCGCAAGGTGTAAAGGTCAGAAGAGTGCCGTGAGAAATCAAGAATCACGAAATCCCGAAAGGAAAGGCCATCGGCATTTCAGGAATCGGATTTTTAGGAGTCGAGAGACCAAGAGGTCACGTGTTTGAGTCGCAAAACCCCGAAAGGGACTGTGGTCATATCAGGAGAGGTCATGTGGACCATCGGTATAGCCCAAGGGGCTAACTAAAGTTAAATCCATTTCGGCAAATCGACATCTCAGAGTTCGCAGTTTCGAAAACTCTGGGACAAGAGTTCTAAACTCACGAAATAACGAATCGCAAAATCCTAAAGCGATCTGGACCATCAGATCACTGGAAGATCTAGACCGTTGAATTGTCCAAAGGAGAAATTTCGGCAGTTCGCATACCGGGAGTCTGAAGAACCCAGGATCGTCGCAGCAAAACTGTCGAAGTTCCGAAACGCGAAATCCTGAAAAGGCGTTAGCGCCAACATATTTTGGATTTTGGCAAATTGAGGGACAGAACCGGCGAAGGCATCACGATTCCCCAATTCGCGAAAAGCTAGCAGTGCTTTAACATTTAGGCGTGTGGTCACATTGAACGGAGACTAAGGGCCAATCCAAGGTTGTTAAGCCCTCTTCGGCGTTTTGGCGATCGGAAGCTGGAGAGACAAGAATTCAGAGAACTCATATAACGAAGTTTCGAAGTCAGAATCGCGAAGCCAAAACTCGCGAAGTCGAAACTCGCGAAATCTCGAATCGTCGAGTTCTGAAATCACTGCAAGAAAGCAGCAGACCTGGTTTTATGCACGAGAAATAGGTAAATACAGATTTTTCCTTCTGTTTTGTTCAAATTCTTTAAATATGGCGACATCTAGCAATTTAGGACCAACTCAGGGTCAGATTCTTCTTGGAAAGAACTATGAGTTCTGGTCTCTTCAGATGAGATCGTTCTTGCAAGCACAAGAGTGTTGGGATCTAGTGGATCATGGATATGTGGAACCATATCCAGCAGACTTTGTCACCATGACAAACTAGCAGAAAATTGCTCAGGCAACTCAGAGAAACAGAGAAAATAAAGCTAAATTTTGGATTCAAAATTCTGTGGATGACTCGATTTTTTCAAAAATCACAGACACTGGTACTTCAAAACAGGCCTGGGACATCCTTCAATCTTCCAATCAAGGAAATGACAAGATCAAAATGGTTAAATTGCAGACCCTGAGGACGGAATTCGAGACTCTAAGGATGATAGAGTCTGAAAGTGTGGATCAGTTCATGACCAGAGTCATGGGAATCGTGAACCAGATCATATTGACTGGTGAAGCCATCACTGATCAATGCATTGCTGAGAAAGTCCTCAGAAGTTTACCCAAGAAATTCGAAATGGTTGTAACAACAATCCTTGAATCCAAGGATCTGTCAAGTTTTTCAACAGATGAATTAATTGGTTCTCTGGTGACACATGAGACCAAAATGCATCTCACAGATGAGTCAATCTCCAATGCTTTGAAAACTCAATTCTCCTTCAGCAAAGGGAGAGGCAGAGGAAGAATCAGAGGTCACCAAGGAAGAGGGAGAAATCAAAGTAACCCTTCCTCCAGTGGAGGTAACAGACAACAGTATCTGAATTAAAATTTCCAAGGTCAAAGACAACAACAAAAAAATCAACATCAGAATTCTCAGCCTCAAAGAGGCAGAGGGAGAGGATCAAATGACAAAACAAGCATACAATGTTATTACTACAAAAAGTATGGGCACTATGAATATGAATGCAGGAAGAAGCAAGAATATTAGCTCTCAAGCATAGCACATGTGTCAAATCATACGGGAGAAACCTCAGGAGGTATGTTTCTCTCATGCCACAAGACTGAAGAACAACCTAAAGATCTCTGGTTGTTGGACAGTGGATGCAACAATCACATG
>JASDQU010371978.1:85833-95966 GCA_032191745.1 Picea mariana | reverse complement strand
TGAATACTGTTCTGCAGATATAGACACTTATGTACTTCTAATCAATGGTTAAGACCAAAATTAATGTAACATATCATGCAAAACAAATTAAACGTGTAGTAATGAGAAAGGACGTTATGTACCTTGGAATGATTAAGTGGAATGATAATATAAGTCTAAATATAGGTGATGGGGAGTATAACCATGGCAAAAATATGGGCAAAAAGGGTACAATATATGGTCCTAACACTAGAGAGCATAGAGAGAACTCTTTGAGTTCTGTAATTTGAAGAAGAATCCAGAGAAGAATCTTCAAAGGGTTATTGAACACCCTGCAGGCTTAGCAAGAGGTTGCTTGAGCGAAGGATAGCCAGGACGGCATCGTGTTTCTCTGTCTGAATAAGAAAGGGTAAAAGGACCGAGTTCCTTAAGAGATCTGAGTAACAGGAAAGCTCAGAAGAGATAGCACTTGGTGTGCGCAGAGACTCTGCAAAGGCACAGAAGTCGCATAATCCCTTGAGGATTCGAGAGTAAATCTCAGGAGTAGTAGTGTTTTTATGTACGCAGGAGAGACTCAAAGTAAATAGTTCACGGAGAGAAAGAAGCAAAGGTTGAGGTCTTTAGCACTTGGAGAATTCTTCCAAGTTTTGGAAGAAAGCGTAGGCTCAGGAGAGAGCACAGCTGCCGTCGGATCTGCCAAAACGATCTGGACCGTTGAAAGTTTCTACGTCAAGGGAGCAGTGGGAGAGCACACATGAGAAGAGGAGATCGTGAGCTGTCAAATCTTAGTTAGAAAACCCAATAGCCATTGGATTTTTCAGAATTTGCATGAGGGTTAAGCCTTCGTGAACAGAGGCGAAAGCCCTGAAGGAGGAGTTAGTATCAGGATTTCGGACTTCGAGATTTTGAAGGTTCTGATGACGAGAGATCGAGACACTCCATGGTGAAAGTCTCAAAATAGATCTGAGATGTCCATATGAGGAGGACACGTGTTTCGAGATCACCCATTTTGGGGATTCAGACATCGGGAAACTCAAAGAGAAGAGTTTTTTTCAACTTTTCACCTAGTGAAGTCCCGAAATTATCTGGACCATCCATCCGTGGAGGACATGTGGCAGAGATCAAGAGTCCATCAATATTTCAACTACCGGGGATTCAAGTTGATATAGGGTTGTGTCACAGGGGGTCACAAGTCACGAAATCGCAAAACGACGAGGACCGTCCATCTGAGGGAGGACGCGTGGTAGCAATCCAGGATTTCGGGAGATTTTTCGAAAGGAGGCCATTTCGGGATTTCAGATATCGGGAATTCGGGAGTTCCATTGACAAGAGGTCAGGCTCTTTCATTAATAAATCCTAAAAGGATTTGATTTGTTGGATAAAGAGGGGCTTAGAGCCGTTGATCTGCTTAGAAGAGGGGAATCCAAGATTCGGAGAAAACCCCAAGAGGATCATGATCGTTCGATTGAGTAGGACACGTGGAAGAGATTGGAGGGGTTTTGGCATTTCGGCCATTGGAACTTTGGGAGTTCCGAGGACAAGGCGTCCGTGCATTTCGGTGTTTGGAAACCTGAAATCGCGAAAGGAGAAGACCCGGGGAGAATATCATTTCGTCATTCTGGGTATCGACTTTTCGAGAGTCGGCATTTCGAGAGTCCAGAGGACAGGAGGTCGGACTCTTGCATCTATAAAACCCAAAATAGGACTGCGTTCGTATGGGAAATGGTCACATGGACCAAGGCATAGCCCAGGGGGCTAACTGCTAATAAAGTCGTTTCGGAATTTCGACATTTCGGTGATTGAGAGATCAAGGGGACATAGAAATCTTGACATCAGGAAACAGAAAGTCCCAAAACCTAAAATATAATTTCCTATCGGGGAAAAAGTCACAGACGTGCAGAGAGGTCGTGACAGGAGAAGGACCTATGGATCAAAATTCTGAGATTCCAGAGGAGGAATCGAAAGAGCCGCTTTGGCTCAAGGGGAAGTTGATTGAACGATCCTTAGACTGGGAGGTTAGGCACAGGACCTGTCAAGGCTGGGTCTTTGGTGGTGCGTCATCAAGGAACATCAAGGTTGTTGAATACCTTAGAGGAGATATTGTGCAGAGGAGGCACAAAGAGACAGGGTTACTGAATACCCTGGAGGAAAGTATGTGCGAGAGTAAGCATAGAATAGAGTTATTGAGGACTCTGTAAATATCTTCCAGGAGGGCATTGAGCAGGTGCAAGTGTGCATAGGTGAACTCTATTTCGAGTTATGAGAAGAGGAGTGTCAAGGAGAAGACACTCACATAGTTACTAAACACTCTATAAGCTCAAAAAGGAGTGCTTGAGCATAAGTTTCCAAGAGGTCACATATATCCCTTCGAGGAACAAAACGGACAAAGACCATTGAGGTCTAAGCAGTGGAAGCTCGAGGTGAAACGGAGTTGTTGAACACTCTGTAGGAAGGCCTGTGTAAGGAGTGCACCAGGACAACACTTAGACAAAGTGTTGAAAGAATCTGTTTGAAGGCTTAGTCGAGCGCAAGGAGTGCGCAGAGGAGAACTTGTTCAAGTTTGAAAGCTTAGGATAGTGTTGAGTTGCCAAGAGGGCACCAGAAAATTCCTTTGAAGGAAGTAGAAGGGTAGAGACCCTTTAGAGTTCTGAGCCAGTTTGAATATCAGAAGAGATAGTGCAAGGAGTGTGCAGGAGACAAACTTATTCCGAGTCCCAAAGCTCAAGAGGAGAAGCACAAGTTGAGACCCAAGCATTCAGGCTCACGGTAGAAGGTTCAGAGGCCGAAACCTTTGAAAACTTACAAATTTTCCCAATTTCAAGAGAACGAAGAAGCTTAGGAGGAGGAGCAACAAAATTTGTTGAATCAAGTTGTAGGGAGATATCTGGACCGCTAGATCCACGTCCATACTGGAGGAAGAGTGAATAGGAGGAGAACAAATTCTAGCCATCGTATCTGGGCACGAAGGACCAACACACACCTTAATATCTTCAAAGTGTGTAGGAGAGTAGGATAGCAGGAGTCCCAAAGTCCTGAAGCCATTCGGGACCGTCCATCGTCCAGGGTGACAGGTGGTGGAAGATCTGAGACTCCAGATATGAAGTACTTTGGGAGTTCTCAGACAAGAAGAAAGTGAAATCATCAAAGAGCCAAAGGAAGAAATAGATCATGGTCGTTGATCTCCAAAAGGTATGTGTCAACAGATCTGAGACTTCGAGGAAAGTCACTTCGAAAGATTTAAGTTGTGGAGTGTGAAAAACTCCTGAAGTCTCGAAGGTCGAAGTAGATCGCAATCATCCTTTGTAGAGAACATGTGGTGCGAGATCAGGAAGTTCGGAGGCATAACACTCTGAAAGGAATTCATGGGAAGCCAAAGCAGATCTAGGTCGTTGATCCTGTAGGGATAGGTGTGACCAAATCCTGCACTATGAAGCAGGAGCACTTCGGAGAAATTAGAAGTTTGGAAGAGAGAGGACTCCCGAAGGCTGGAGTTGTGAAGTCATCTAAGCCATCCTTCGGAATTGGACATGTGTCAGCATATCATGCACTTCGGAGGTTTGATCCTTTAGAGGATTTGCAAGCAGAGAATTGGCCAAATCCAAATTAGATCTGAGCCATTAGAGGCCGAGGACATGTGGAGTCATATTGTGAACTTCAAATATTTTCTATTCCAGAGGTTTTGTTGGATATTGTTTCTAAATTTGTCGAAGCATCGGAGCCCAAAGGTGTTGTGGGTCGTAGATTTGCACAAGGAGCAGAGACCATTGATCCCTATCACATCAGTTAGGAATTTTGTGAGTTCGGAGTTCGAGGGAATTGGTGAGAGGTGAGAGAAAACACCTGAAGCTCTGAAGCACCCTTTGAGTTGGAGCCTGGGCACAACCCATGGTCATATGAAGGAAGGGATCTAGCGATGGAAGCTAGTGCCTGTTATTCAAATTCTTCAAAGAGGCCAGGAAAGTGCCTGCGGGTTTGAAAAAACCTACACTTTGAAGGAAAGGGGACCTGTGTAAATTGGTTTGGGTTTTATCAGAGGCCTAAAGAGTCGATCTGAATCCAGTTATTAAACGATCCTAGATTGGGAGGTCGCACAGCCTCGAGGAGAGAAGGGGGGTCTACATCAAAACTCACCATAAAATGGAAAATTGGCCTAAGATCCATGGCTCATGAAATTATAGCACCATTAGGGGAATCCCACTCTCACTATTCCCATGGCCAAATGCTTATTTTTCTTGATGATTCCTAAAACTAGGGTTTTTCCCAATGAGAGGCAATGCAAAATTTGCATCCAAGGTTAAAATTTAGAAAACACTAAGCCAAAATCATGTGGATAGAACAACCACCCCATCCCTACCCAAGAACTCTTTTCAACACTATTGTCACATAATTTTTCTACTTAGTTTTTTTGAAACAATACTTAAATAGAGGGTGTTTCATGAAATGTAATGATTGTTGGTTATTACCCTTGGAATGAAGTAAACACATCCATGGTTATGCAATAAGAAGTGCATTTAATTTATCATTTGGTGGCATTGTTTAACACTTTCTATCCATTATAAAATGAACTAACTAAATGGCCACCCTAATAATTAATTAAATTAAATAACAAATGAAAAATTCAAGAGAACATTCAGCATGGTTTACATTATGTGAGATACATTTGTGGGAAATTCATTTGTAGACATGTATGTAAAATACATTACATGAGATACTTCCTTATGTAAAGAATGCATTGGACCATCAATGTAGAAACGGTGAAGATATATAGGTAAGTTATACAAGGATGTAATTTACAAGTTGACTTAAGCCATTACAAATATGGTATGATAATTGATTGCATGGTGAAGACTTGTTTAGGGAAATTGGTTCTCCCAACACTACAATTTCCTGTTATCTTTCCACAATTGTATACTCATCCTTTTTGTACTTGATTAAGACTTAATTAAGACCTTAATCATTAGGCACTTGGTTCACTTGTGAGGTAGATGAGTATTAAGTTGTATGTCAAGGTTCCATTCATTTTATATCATATGTCCCACTTGAATTTCATATGTGTCATTTAAGGGATAGTATTGGCTACATGTTTAGCAGATTGTTGAAGAATTGTCACCCTAAAACTTGGCACCTAATCCATTAATTAGGTCATGTTTGTTTAAGTAGTTTGAATAAAATAAAGGAAAAAAACAAGAAGTAAAGCCTAAAGTTCATAAGGGTAAAATCCTATACTCATTTAATCATTGATGCGTTCTACATCAACCAATTCCCTATGATGTGAAACTAGATTAATAGGTGCATTTTTTTTTCCTTCAAGAAAAGTTTTTGTAGGAGAACCTATAGAATTGTCCATAAAAGAGTAAAATGAATATATCACGTGGCCAAATTATCCCATTACATGGATTGACACTAATATCGATAATACAGAGAGAATTCTTATGAATATTGTAACCATGAATCATTGAAATTCTAACCTTACTATGAAATAATATATGTATGCGACAAAACCCTTGTTAGGAATGAATTGTAACAAGAAATTATTCCATGGTGACATGGTGAGGTTCCTCAACTTATTGACCACATGAGTATTTCTAGGGACCAAATGAAATATTCCATCACCATAATTAAAATTCTTTACACTATTTCCAAAACATCCTAATCTAATGGACCTAAATATGACACCTAAAATGTGAATTTGGGATAAAATTGTGTCATGGAATTCAATTATTGTTGGTTACTATTATAATTTCAATCATCATGAAGCCTTGAAATTCTTCAACGAAATGTGATTCCTAGGCATAAAATGTGATTAAATCACTAGGGTCATTGTTATTCCTATGTGTTTGCATTTATTGGTTCTGGAACAAGTTAAGTTGGTTCATGGTTATGCAATAAGAATTTCAATCCAATTGTATACATGTGTTCCAAATGTGGGGATGTTATCATTGACCTTGAATTATTTAAAATAATGCATATGTGAGATATGGGGCGATGGATGCAATCATCATTGGATTTTCCCAAATTAGTCATCCATATGAAGCCTTGGAATTATTCAACAAATTGAAATGTTATGGACCAAATACCCACATAAGAATAAAAAAAGGCCAAATTCAATAATGTCACGCCTAAATCAAGAGAAAGAGTGAATGAATAATAAGCCTCTTCAATGGGGAAGCCTCTTATTACAATAAATCAAATTCATAAGAAAAGGTGTTCCTTCAAATGAGTCTCCTTGATGTATATGTAGGTGGAAAAGAGGGCTAGAAAGTAATAATAATAATCTGACACACTATAATTAATGTTATGATAATGAATGAGGATTTAAATGGCTAGGGATTAACATGTCTCTCCCCTTCAAACTATTGTTTCCCTCAATGTTTATCAATTATGGATGCTTTGGTATGAAGAACTCATTTTCCGAAGTCACACCTTCTATTAGTAGGTTCTTCCAATTGATGAGGTACTAAGTGTTTGCATTGTTCTATAGTTGTTTGATCTATGTTTCAATGACTATTTTGGGTTCTAGTATGAATTTTCCCTTTACATCAAGCTTTAGAAAAATAGTCTGAATTGGGATCTTGTCACCAATTACCTTGTTTATATAAGAAACATGGAAGATTAGATGTACACATGAATATGGAGGCAACTCCAATCTATAATCCATACTACCAATCCTTTGCAACACCTTCTAGTGTCCATAGTACTTGGGTTCTAATTTAATATACTTCTTTTGTTTCTTGAAAAACATGGTCAAGAATACGACATCATCATGTGGTGGATGCGACAAAACCCTTGTTAGGAATGAATTGTAGCAAGAACTTATTCCATGGTGACATGGTGAGGTTCCTCAACTTATCAACGACATGAGTCTTTCTAGGGACCAAATGAAATATTCCAAACCATAATCAAAATTCTTACACTATTTCCAAAAGATCCTAATCTAATGGACCAAAATACGACACCTAAAACAGGAATTTGGGATAAAATTGTGACATTGAATTAAATTATTGTTGGTTACTATTATAATGTCAATCATCATGAAGCCTTGAAATTCTTCAATGAAATGTAATTCCTAGGCATAAAATGTGATTGAATCACTAGGGTCATTGTTATTCCTATGTGTGTGCATTTATTGGTTCTAGAACAAGTTAAGTGGGTTCATGGTTATGCAATAAGAAGTTCAATTCAATTGTAGACATGTGTTCCAAATGTGGCGATGTTATCATTGACCTTGAATTATTTAAAAGAATTCATATGTGAGATGTGGGGTGATGGATGCAATCATAGCTAGTTTATATTATATATAAACTATATAGTTTATATATATTATAAACTACATAATTTATATATAGTTATATAATATATAATTTATATA
Organism: Picea mariana; assembly: GCA_032191745.1. Taxonomy (NCBI): domain Eukaryota; kingdom Viridiplantae; phylum Streptophyta; class Pinopsida; order Pinales; family Pinaceae; genus Picea; species Picea mariana. The sequence continues at coordinate 88,618 of JASDQU010371978.1, read as the reverse complement.
TAATATAGACTATATATAATAGGTAGTTTATATTATATAAAAGCTACATATAACATGGGGGGTAAGGGGGGTCAGCATCGCCCCTCTTGTCCTCCCCCATTGTATATGTAGTTTATATATAATATAAACTATATATATATATATATTCACAAACTAGCCATCCATATGAAGCCTTGGAATTATTCAACAGAATGAAATGTTATGGACCAAATACGCACATAAGCATAAAAAAATTCCAAATTCAATAATGTCACACCTAAATCAAGAGAAAGAGTGAATGGATAATAATCCTTTTCCATGGGGAAGCCTCTTATTACAATAAATCAAATTCATAAGAAAAGGTGTTCCTTCAAATGAGTCTCCTTGATGTATATGTAGGTGGAAAAGAGGGCTAGAAAGTAATAATAATAATCCGACACAATATAATTAATGTTATGATAATGAATGAGGATTTAAATCGTTAGGGATTAACATGACTCTCCCCTTCAAATTATTGTTTTCCCTCAATGTTTATCAATAATGGATGCATTGGTATGAAGAACTCATTTTCCTAAGTCATGTCTTCTATTAGTAGGTTCTTCCACTTGATGAGGTACTAAGTATTTGCATGGTTCTATAGTTGTTTGATCTATGTTTCAATGACTATTTTTKGTTCTAGTATGAATTTTCCTTTTTCATCAAGCTTTAGAAAAATAGTTTGAATTGGGATCTTGTCACCAATTACCTTGTTTATATAAGAAACGTGGAAGATTAGATGTACACATGAAGATGGAGGCAACTGCAATCTATAATCCATACTACCAATCATTTGCAACACCTTCTAGTGTCCATAGTACTTGGGTGCTAATTTAAGGAAGATTAGATGTACACATGAAGATGGAGGCAACTGCAATCTATAATCCATACTACCAATCATTTGCAACACCTTCTAGTGTCCATAGTACTTGGGTGCTAATTTAATATACTTCTTTTGTTGCTTGACAAACATGATCATACTATTATAGCATCATAAACATGCAATCCCTCACTTCACAATGCATTTCACTATGATGTTGATATGCTTGTTATTTCATCTTGTTTTGTGCCCTCACTTCACAATGCATTTCACTATGATGTTGATATGCTTGTTATTTCACCTTGTTTTGTGTTATAGTTGAGTTATCCTTTAGTAGTTAAAGAACCTTGTGTTAATATTTGATGTGATCCTGTATTGCTTGAACCTTAAGATTCTCTCTTAAAAGTGATGTGATGGATGTAGAATGATTCCCACAAAGTGACATAAACGAGAACATTTTGAATGAATTATGCAAGTGTTGTACTACCATTATGTGAAAGCACTAGTATATTTGGGGTCAATATAGTAGTTCCATTGAGATGATATTTCATTGTTTGCAAGTTGATATTTCCCTAGAAAGATTGTAAACAATGAAATCTTTTAGAGATGAACTGTCATTGAGATGAACTGGGCATTGAATCCATGTAGTTCTTAGTACCAAACCTATTTCATGTGCAATCTTTCTCATCAACGGAAGTTCATCTCTAAAATATTCTTTTACAATAACTAAACTTAGAATGTTACATAAGTGTTAGTGGACATTTTTAGTATTATAAGATTTGACCAAATCTTAAAAAGTAAACCTTTACCAGAGAACAAAGAATTGATTTTAGTGAATGATTATTGTAATTAAAATATCTGATTGTTGGGTGGAGGGTTTTTATGTTTGTTAATAGAGGCTAATGCCTTTATATATTGTTAAGCACTGATGTAATGGCTTTATATATTGTTAAGCACTGATGTAGTATATCTCCTTGCTCCCTTAATATCCTGATAACAACAAATAGTAAACATAACAGTGTCATGAAAGGTAGAGATATTGTTGTTGCAATGAGGTTCAGGCTGACAAAATCAAATCGTGCCCATTTTAGATAACGTTTCCATACTTTTTTATTTCACCAATTGATAGCATAATTAGGCAAGGAAGATGATATCATAATAGCATAATAGGCAAGGAAGATGATATCATAATAGCATAATAGGCAAGGAAGATGATATCATATCATCTGGTTTGTTTCAACAGGGTTGAAATCCGCAACAGTGGAGGGAAAACCCGTTGGCAAGATTCAAGCTGCAGCCTGTAGCGTCAGGCAAGTACTGCATCACAATACAGCAATTGCAGTACGGTCTTAGTACTTTGTTTCCCATCGATGTGCATGTGGTGAATACCACATCATCATAGCAAAACTCTGGACAGTACACTGCAAAACAGCAAACAAAAAGTCTTTAATAAAACAAAAAATTGAAACTAAAGCAACATATTTAGGAAGAGAAAAATACTGAACTCACTATGGCCATGGTGATGCCGATTTATCATCATCTTGTCTCCTTGTACAACGACTGAAAATATCGTTATCAAGAGTATGAAACCTGTGACACTATAACTTCATTAGATGTTGACTAAATCTGAATATCATCCTAACAACCACAACGTTACCAAAAAAAGCTTAAAAAAAAAACCATATTATATATCATACCGGATAGGAATGATAAATTTGCTGTAACAGAAAATAAATTTCTAACGGACGCCATTCTTGATTGAAAAAAGAGAAGTTAGACAGAAGGAATTGAAAGCAATGGAATTTGAGATGATGTGTAGAAGATTATATACGAATAGAATCCCTGTTTATAAGGAGAATTGGGATACAAAAGGGGAAAAAGCCACAGTGAGGTTAATCATGAGGTGGAGGACGTAGAGACGATTTTTAAAATTAGAAAATAGCCGTTTTT
>JASDQU010371978.1:46707-80794 GCA_032191745.1 Picea mariana | reverse complement strand
AAATAATTTATTTTGAATTCACTTTGAATTATAATACACTCATCACTTCACTTTATTATTTACCTTTTAAAATCTCTTAAACCACTTTGATTACTTTGACCTTTTGGGGCTTCTAGATGACATCTGAGGGTCCTCCAACTTCGTAAGGCCATAACTCTCAAACCGTGAGGAGTTGTGTGACATTGTACATACCACCATAAATGGAATGACATGTACTATCCACATAGAATATTATTATCTGAAAATATATCATAACTCATACCATTATCCATCAAACAAACTTGGGTCCATTACCCAAACCTGTGGTCTCCAACTTCTCATGGCCATAACTCTCTAACCGTGAGGAATTATGTGACGTTCCACATACCACCAAAAATGGCATGACAAGCANATACATTTTTCCAACAATGCATCATATACCAATGGAACCACATCGATCCATCTTCATCATGTATCAATGACAACTCATTGATCCATCTTCATCTATGCATTCTCATCAAGGAAAATACCTATTATATTACATCAATCATCAATCAATCAATCCTTTGTCATCAATCAATCACTTGACATCAATCAATGACATCAATCAATCAAACCATTGGCATCAATGACAACATGATCCAACGTCGGAATTGCTTGGCTTGTTGTGCCTGCCCCTCTTTGGGGATTAAGGTGAGAAAAGTGGCGTTGAGTGCTTGGAGGATTTTCCCTGTGGCTCGTGAATCCTCCAAGATTTCCAAAACCTCAGTCCTGATCATCGGCCAGCAGTGGTGGAAGAAGTCGCTGGTAAAGCCATCTGGGCCTGGAGCTTTGCTTTTGGGGGTTTCCTGCAGCGCTTGGTCCACTTCCTCAATGGTGAAAGGCCGTAGAAGGGCCACATTTTGCTCCTGGGTTACAAGAGAGGGTACATGCCTTGTAATCTTGCTTATTGCTACTTGTCTGTCTTGGATGGGTTCTGTGAGGAGGTTCTGAAAGTAGTCGATCAAATTTGTTTCCAAGTCAGCATGAGAGTGAAGGGTTTCACCTTCCTCTGAAATAAGCTGCGTGATTTTGTTGGCATGCCTTCTCTGGATGACAGTTTGATGGAAAAACTTGGTGTTGTGCTCCCCTTCTTTGAGCCATTGAATACGCGACTTCTGTTTCCACAGTATTTCTTCCTGTTTCTTCCTTTCTTCAATCTGTTGGGCCACTTTGAGTTCCTATGCTTTCAGTTCCTCTGTGATCCCCTGCTCTCTGATTTGGACCTATATCTCAGTCATTTGTCTTGAGATTTGTTGTTGGGAGTCAAAAATGTTGCCAAAGGTTTGTTTATTCCAGAGTTTAAGAGTTTTCTTAAGGTTCTTAAGCTTCTGCTGGAAGCGATACATTTTGGAGCCATGGGGTATCTCAGCCTGCCTCCACCAGTCTTGGATGTTTGCCTGGAAATCGGGATGATTTAGCCAGAACTGTTCGAATCGGAAAGATTTCTTCCCAGGGGTAGCCAAGATATCCATCCATAATTGTATGGGCCAGTGATCAGATCCCGGGAGGTTCAAGATAGTGGCCTCCATTTCCGTTCCGTCCAGCATCAAAGATTCTGAAAGGAGGAAATGATCCAGCTTGCAGGATATTTGGTGCGCCCCAGTTCGTCTATTGGTCCAAGTGTGAATGCCATTGCTAGTCTCCAAATCAATTAGACGAAGGTCTTCTATTAGATTGTTGAAGTCGCAGGAATCTTGATCTAGTCTTCTTGACCCTCACTTTTTTTCCTCCAGGCTGCGGATGATATTGAAATCTCCACCAAGAATCCACTTATCATGGAGCAGTAAGCTAGAAATATATTCGAGGATTCTGAGAAATGCTTGTTTATCTCTTGGATTGGGCGGGCCATATATGCTGGTGAGATGCCCAGGCTTATCGAATCCGATGAGCCTATACTCAGTCGTAATGGACCATCTTGTGGTGTAGAAATTTTCCATTAGCACTATGTTGGAGTTCCAGAGGATGGCTACTCCTCCAGCTGTTCCTGTGGAATCAATCGAAACCGCTTTCCCCTGTCTCCAGCAGTAAGGAAGTAGCCGATTGATGTCTTCTGAGGTGCATTTTGTTTCTTGCAGCAGTATGACATCCGGTGTTTCCGCTATGACCAGTTCTCGTAGCATTTTCTGCTTGCTATGACCGTTGAGTCCCCTAATATTCCATGAGATGATATTCATGAGGATAGAGGGGGAGGAAGAGGAGGGAAGTTGTCTAGGATCAGGTGGACCTGTCCTGAATTTACCATAAAGTTTCCTATTTCCTGTATGAGCTTGTTTGTGGACTTTCTACCCCATTTCTTTTCATCTTTTTGGCTTTTGCTTGAGGTTTTTGCTTGGCTGCTCTGGATTCCCAGTGCTTTACTGGCTCGTGCTGAGGAACCTGCGGAGGAGTTGAGAAATACCTTGTGCACTTTCCTCAATTGGTCCTGGGGAATGGTGTATAGTTTCTGGTGCCGATAGGCATGTTCCAGGTGTTCTAGGTCCACTCCAGCAAGATCAGGATCCTCCAGCACTCCCTCCCTGTGGTGCAGGGGCCCCTGCGGGGCTGTCATCATTCGATCTCAGTTCGCAGTGGCTGTGTTTGCACAAACCCTAGTTTGCAGAGCGATCGTTAACATAATAAGTAATCTTGATTTCTGGATTTTGAATTGCATGAGTGGAGAATGTTATTTGAAAAAAAGTGTGAAAACCAAGCATCTTGTTATTGATTGTTTCTTGATTGAACTATACTCATCAGACATAGGAACCTATCTGTTATTGACACATATAGTGTATCAACTCTACTGATTACGAATCTCGGTCGATAATTTATGTTTGTAAATATATTATGCATATAATTGCACCAACATTTTGGCGACGTTGCCGGGGACTTGTAAATGGTAATAGGTAGTATTTGAATCAAATTTCTTTAATAGTTTTGGATTGGTTTTGGATTGGTTTTATGGATGACCTAAGGGTGGAGAGAAGAAAGTAAGACATGAGGGAAGAGCCCACACATCCACTTTGGTGGGGTTGCTCCAAAGTTAGGTTGTCCTCTCTTCTTTTAATGCAAGTGTGTTTTTCCTTCTTTTATACAAATTTAGTTTTATTTATGATGAGCTAACTTGTGTGAACCGATAGCCTGGTGACAACAGGGTCTCAGTAACACAAGGATTTCAAGTTTGGTGTGTTTTTTTTTTACAAATAGTTTTAAATTTCAGATCTTTGATGATAAATCAGTTTTGGGGTGTTGTAAGAACCCTCAAGTACTAATCTGTGTGCACTACAGGGATCATCAGCCAATTGGAGAAATTCAGCAACAATTAAGAAGTTTGAAGAATGTATTTTCAAGGTCTTGCTCGAATCCTAGCATCAGCTGGGATATCTCCCTCTCAGGAAGAGTATATTTTAAATGCATTCAAAAATTTATCTAATTCTCCACCTATACAAGAAGATCTTCAAGTTTCTTTTAATTCATCTTGTCAATTTATTGAAGAAATTGAAGAGTCGTGCAATAACTTTAATGGAGAGCAATCATTAGAATTTAAAGTTGAAGAATGCATAATAGAGGAGGATATTCAATCTAACTTAAACCTAGAAAGGAATCAACAATGCCATGATCCTATTGAAGAATGGTTCCAATCAAGGATTAAATTACATCACTCTTCTATCTTATTATTTGAACTATCAAAACAATTGGTTTATCATGCTTGGGTGAATTTTAATGTATATTTTTCTGAAATAAGCATGAATATTTTGTTACTCCTATTACGCACATGGCTACACTGGAAATATGCATACACGTGATCAATTATTCTTTTTCTTAGAAGGATAGAGTAGGATAGGATTAGTAAATAAAACACTTAGTAATGTTTCATTTTAGTTGAATTTTATTTCATTTACAGTTATATTTGCAGCCCAATAATCATTTGAAAGAATGAAGAAAGAGAAGGAATAAGGAGAATAATAAGAGTTTTTAGAGCCACAAATTGAAGGTAGATCCATTCAATTTTTATTTGATTTCAAGTTCTAATTGCACAAAGAATGATTAATATTGTCATATATGATTTGTTCTTTAGCTACCTGCAACCTGAAACAAACAGAAAAGAAATTGAGGAAAATTAGTTTTAAACATTTTTCAATAAAAAATGGATAGGAGATCTAATTTCATTAAAAATATCAATTAAAGTCTCTTACCAAGCTCAAAATGCAAATATGATGTCTCCATTAGATCCAGCACTGTCGAAAACCCTTATTTTGGCTTTTGTTGCACCTCATTTGGCCCAAAATTGAAGAAGTTATGGTTGTTTTAATATTCTGCTTAAATTTCACTCGATAAAGAATAGCCAAAACGACCCAAACCTGGCCGGTGTGACCTCGAATCTGAAAAATGTGTGCCAAATCCGGCACTCCCGAGCGGTGGTCGAAAATGGTGCATGGTTAAAACTGACTTAGCTCCCAGATCTGAAAACCAAGGTCATGTGATACCACATAACCAAAAATCTAGCCACGGGGTGCTAATGGAGTTTCAGCCCAGATTTTTCAGCCTTTGGCTCCTATGGGCTTTAGTGATGGTTTTCTGGATGCATAGGACCATGGTTATCCGGTGCTGGAGCAACCAAAGGCTAGGGCTTTGCCCTGACCACCTCTCCCATAGGCACGAATGTTTAAGTTAAAAGAATTGCTGGGCACACATGTAATAAGTAGCATTGGTAGCGGGATTAGTTAAAACACTTGGATGATAAACAATCGGTCACGGGTTCAAAACCAATGAAGGTATCTCGTACCTTTACATTTTTTTTTTATTGTTTCCTGAAACGATCAGAACGCAATTCCCAGATCATATGAAGTCGGATTTCAGTGAAACGAATTGAATTGGATTCACAGAGACGAGATCTACGCTTTGGGGCAGGGTTCGAATTGATCCAATAACTTTGAATTTTGAGCATTTTTTTTTTATCCAAGTCGAATTGTAGGTTGAAAAGTGGTCAGATAGTGCAATGATCCATGTTTTTGGTAACTATAGCATTCATACAATTCAATAGCATATGTAGATTTGGTTCATGAAGCATTAACTGAGTGGAGAAGATTAAAATTAGTTAGAGACTCCATGACAAAATAGGTAAAAATGCATTAATCTCTTTCTTCATTGAATTTGTTTTATTAGTGCTATTTCTGATTTTTTTTCATATATTAGACAGTATTACACTGGTAGAAAAGTACTAAGTTTTTGCGGGTTCAAAATCACTATATGCACAGATTCCTTTCCAAGATCGAGTTTCTTTCCAAAGAGCATGTTCATTCCATGTCAAATCAGAGCCATGACACTACCACTAAACCAATTTCACCATTGCTACTCATTCTAAGCCTACATTCAATCCGTAACTTTCCATCTCCCTATTACCAAAAACTCATCTCCTTCATAATTTTCATCATTTCCTGTCTCATTTTCATTTTTCCTTAATTCAAAAATAAAGTCATTCAACTTCCTTACAAAGCCGATTCACCCCACTTTTCCTTTTTCCTTTTTGTCAAAAAACCCCCGCTTCAATGCAAATTTTCCATCTATAGTCCTTCAAAACATTATTGTATACTCACGTTGGATGATGGAAGATTCGTTAAGGCCTCACTTCTAACAAGTTTTGACCCATTGACATCAACAAATTATCTGGGATCAAGACTAGAATTTTTTTTCAAGTACCTTGAGGCTTGCATGTCTTAATGGCAAGTTCTCTTGCCAATAAACAATGGGAATACATCAATGTCCCTTGTTTTTCGGATCTTATAGGTGACTCGACGTGCGACACATCTATTCATATTTAGTAAGATGTACTTAGACATCTTGACTCGCATTGACATTAATGATGAGTAGTCTCGTGTTGGTTAACGACATTCATTAATGGTTGGTAATCCAACAATTTCTTTCTATGTTTGACATCAGCAAAATTTATTCACATAGATAAGAATTATGCCATGATGCGGGAAGAGTGAAGACTATATCATTTCAGTAGCATTTGCAACGGTACTCCATTCAGATTTTAGCAACCATATCAATAAAGATTCCAATCTCATCCTTACTGCATGAAATCAAGAGAGAGAAGAATCACATCAGGTTCTCTATTTTATGTTCCATGATCTAGCAGAAACAACCACACTCTTTTACACACATAGCTTTTCCACTTTTCAGGTAAGTGGAGGTATGTTGTTCCCTGATCTTTAGTCATGCAATTCCTTAAATGCTGAAATTGTGATTTTGGAAAATCCCTCACCACATTCATGTTCCCTTTCTCATTTGCCAAAAATGAAACCACTTCAGTTGGGGGGTAAAGGGATATTCATTTTCATTCACATCTCATATTTCACTCCATTCAAACCAACATGCTTTCCCAATCAACTCTTATTGCAATGTGATTCTAAAAGTTTATATGTTTTGCAATGATAAAATGATGAGCACATTAAATGGCTGACATCACTATGCTACGTAAGAAGGAATTCTCAATGTTTTCAAGTATGTTTATGCAACAAACATAAGACAAGTATTGTTACACAAGAACCAATGCTCATTAAATTTTGGTTGTCACACAAGAACCAACCATTAAAATGTTGCGATCAATTATTTTTCAAAGTATACTTTGTAAAAAGAATAAAAGGTTGTCAAATGATATGATTATGCAAAGTTAAAAAGAGAATCAGTACAAAGCCAAAGCTCAGATAAGAATCAAATCATTTCAAGAAGATCAATTTATGATTAAGTGAATCAATGCAAAGTTGCATGAGGACATGCAACCACTTCAGTTGGGGGGTATGTTGTGACTCCAAAATGTCATCCAAATTCACTTTCATTTCCATCATTTCACCCTCATTCCATAACACTGCACCTCCATAACCCTACATTAATAACCAATTTCATAATCATATGGGATTTATCACTACTATTTTCCAAATTTATTTATTTCAAGTATTTTAGGAGAATTTATGATTAATTATTGGGAAATTAACATGTTTTCATATGTATCTAAGAGTGTTATGAGTTTTGTGATGTTGTAGGCCTCCTTGAAGCTTCTGGAAGGATCTTATTTGGCCACCTAACCACAAATTCGAATTTCAAATTCCATCTCATGAGTATTTGTGGAATATTTGAAGAAGATGTGGAGAACATTCAAAGGACAAGAATCATGGAAGTTTTGAAAGGTGTCTTGTATCAAAACTATGAGAGAATTTGGAGAGGATTTGTATCTTGTATTTTTAGGAGAATGGTTGTAACCACAAGAGATAATTGTGGATCTAGGAGAGATTAGTGGATCAACATTTATGAGTTAGGTATCTTACCTTTTGTATAAATAAGAGTGTCTTCTCCTCTCAAGGGTACTCAACTAGTGAATTAGTGATTAATTAGATTATTGTAATCCTCTTTTTTCCTTCAATAAAGTTAATGAGTTCATTTCCAACATTGTGAATTGATTTCCAAAATGTGATGATTGCTTGATGTGCACGTTGAGGAATGGATTGCCCCCATCAACCACAGTGAGCACAACTCCTCTTTTTCATTTGTTGTAGTTAAATTGTTCCATTTTCATTTCTGCAAATTGATATTTAGTTAACCAAAGTTTGATAGATGTGTGTGATTGTTAATTGATATTGCTACAGATAATTAAGTCAAAGTCCATCTTTCCATTTCATGAGCTTGTGAATGGACAAGTCATTATCTGAGCAAGATCTTTTGAATGCATGATTAGTAAGATTTTGTTTGCAAGTTTTGATTTCTAGATTTTGAATTGCATGAGTGGAGAATGTTATTTGAAAAAAAGTGTGAAAACCAAACATCTTGTTATTGATTGTTTCTTGATTGAACTATACTCATCAGACATATGAATTTATCTGTTATCGACACATATAGTGTATCAACTCTACTGATTACAAATCCCGATCGATAATTTATGTTTGGTAATATATTATGCATATAATTGCACCAACAGACATTATAGAGCAAGTGCATCCATGCAAGTGATGATTATTAATTTGGGAGGAAGGAGGTTTCCTTACAAATATTTAAATATGTGACATATGATATTGATGGAGGACAAGAAAGAGAAAAGATACAATTGGTTACTTCCCAAGTACGATTTTGTGACTTCATGAAGGAATTTGTTGAAAATACACAACATTATGTTCAACATGTCCATGTGGATTGATGGTAGGATGAACATTTTAGAATATGCAGAGATACATTTCATGTTGGTACTTTGTTATTAATGGTTGATGTTGATGATAATTACACCCTTCAACCACAAAATGAGATTCAAAGCCAATATTATCACTCAGAGAGGCCATCATAATGGTACATATCACATACATGCATGGGTCAGGTAGTAATGAACAAAACAGAGTTATATTGAAAGATTATCACTTCTACATAAGCGATGATCGATGTCATGACTTAGCCTACATGAAACATTGCTTTTAGTTGTTCTAGAATCACCTTAAGGAGAAGAACATATAGATGGATCAACATTGGATTTGGTCATATGGTTGCACAGGCCAGTTCAAAAATGATCATGTATTTCAATGGTTATATATGTTGCACAAAAAACTAAAGGTACCACATATTTGGAACTATTTTGAGTTTGGGAACAGGAAATGGGAGCATGATGGAGTAGGTGCATGCATAAAAAGAGAATTACGTAGGAAATAAATGAAGTTCACAACTACTTCCCTCATTCGAGATGCAAAATACATTGTTGAATGGTGTTCTCCAGTAATGGGAGAGGGAAAAGGAACCTATGAAGACCAATCCCACAAGAAAGGGAATGTACATAGATATTTTTGGGAGGTGGTCGATGTAGATCGATCATAGTGGTATGAATGCAAAAACATCCAGGGCACTCGTGTATTCCATTCATTTATAACATCAGGAATTGTAATAGTTGAAATATGGATGAGAAAACTCTCTTGGTTTTGTGGTCCATGTCGTAGTAATGAATGGGATAATTGTGAATCGACAGAATAAGTTGATAGATGGGATCGTGTATCACTCCCCATTGGTCAATGTATAACTATGGACTTATCCCAATTGGAGGATCAATCAATTATTTTAGTATATTATGATCATGTCTCAGATCTCATACTGTCAGGTTCATTGAATCCTTTTGTTAAATTTTGAATACCTAGAATTAATGTTTTATGCTTTGGTCATTAAATGGGCTCACATTTTAGCACTCCATTTTTTGCAGGGCACATATAAGTAATGGTTTCAATAAGATATAATTAATGGGGAACTAATTATTGGCTGACACAATGCTTAGAGGGAAAACATACCCTCATGCGATCAGTAACAGACTCCGAAGGAATTGAATTTATGATTGGGTCGATGGTTATTAAAGAATAATATCTGACACATCATGAAAGAAAAAGAAATAAAGGTGGTTATCTATTTCAAGATTATAAACCAATTCAATTCGTATACCACTTTACAAACTTGGTTATTGGTACAAACCTTCAGCTACAAAAAATGCCAAGAAATAACTCATAAAAGGTACGATACTTCTTTCCTTACTTTGAGCATGAGAATTTAATGGAGACCGTCTATATTAGAAGTGATCTTGATGGTCTACTTGAATGAACATAGGTATGTAAAAGAAATAATTTTGGATTCATTTTGACTGTTGTTAAAATATTTGGAATGCCTTGCTTTACCTTACCATGCCATGCCTTTTCTTGCCTTGCATTTCCTTGCATTTCCTTTCCTTCACTTGCTATGCCATGCCTTTTCATTCCTTGTCTTTCCATGCCTTTCAATTCCTTTCTTTTCCATGCCATGCCTTTTCTTTAATTTCCTTCACTTTTCATGCAATTCCTTCACTTACCTTTCCATGCCATGTCTTTCCTTGCCTTTCTTTGTCTTTCCATGACTTTCCTTCACCTACCATGACATGCTATGTCATGCCATTCATTTCCTTGCCATACATTGCCTTGCCATGTCATTCCTTTCCTTCACTTTCCATGACATGCCTTTCCTTTCCTTTCCTTGCCTTCACTTTCCATTCCATGCATTGCATATCCATGAATTTCCTTTCCATGCCTTTCATTGTCATTCCATGCCTTTACTTTCCTTCACTTGTCATGACATTTCTTTCCTTGCCTTTCCTTTCCTTTCCTTGCCTTGCCTTTCCTTCACTTTCCATGACATGCCATGCCATGCCATGCATTTCCTTGACATTCCATGCCTTTCCTTTCCTTGCCTTTCCTTTCCTTTCCTTTCCTTCACTTCCCATGCCATGTCTTGCCATGCATTTCCTTTCATTGCCTTTCCATGCCTTTCCATGACATGCCTTGCCTTGATTTTCCTTCACTTTCCTTTCCATGTCCAGTATTTCCTTTCCATGCCATGCCATGCCTTCACTTTCCATGACATGTCTTTCCATTCCATGCCATTCATTTCCTTTCCTTAACTTTTCATGCCATGATTTTTATTTTCTTGCCTTGTCTTGCCTTGTCTTTCCTCACCTTTCCTTCACTCTCCATGTCATGTCATGCCATGACTTGCCTTGCCATGCCATGCCATTCGTTTCCATGAAATGAATTCACTTTCCTTTCTATGCCATGTCTTTCCTTGACATGTCATGCCATGCCTTCAATTTCCATGCCATGCTTTGCCTTGCCTTCACTTGCCATGCCATGTCTTGCCTTTCCTTTCCTTAACTTTCCATGCCATGCCTTGTCATCCCTTGCCATGCATTTCCTTTCCATGTCTTTCCTTCCCATGCCTTACCTTTCCTTCACTTTCCATGCCATGCCTTGCCTTTCCTTTCGTTGCCTTCACTTTCCATGCCATGCCTTGCCTTTCCTTCCGTTGCCTTCACTTTCCATGCCATGCCTTGCCATGCCTTTCCATGACATGCCTTGCCTTGATTTTCCTTCACTTGCCATGCCATGCCTTCACTTTCCTTTCCATGCCATGCCTTTCCTTGCCATTTCATTCCATGTCTTCACTTTCCATGCCATGCCTTGTGATACCTTTCCTTCACTTATCATGTCATGCTTTTCCCTGCCTTGCCTTCACTTGCCATTCCATGACTTTCCATGCCTTGTCTTATCGTTCCTTTTCATTCCTTGCCCTGCCATGTCATGCATTTCATTGTTTTTCCTTCACTTTCCATGTAATGCCTTCACTTGTCATTCCATGCCATGCCTTTCCTTGCCTTTCCATGCCATTCCATGCCTTCACTTTCCATTACATGCCTTTCCATTCCATGTCATGTCTTTCCTTTCCTTTCCATGCCATGCCATACAATACCATGCCATGCCTTGCCTTTTCATGCCATGTCATTCCTTGACATGCCATTCCTTTCCATTCCATGCCTTTCCATGTCATTCCTTTCCTTTACATATGATACAATGCCTTGTCATGCCATGTCATGCATTGCCTTGCCATGCCTTTCATTGTGTTCACTTGTCATGCCATGCCTTGCCTTGCTTTTCCTTCACTTTCCTTTCCATGTCATGCCTTGACTTTCCATGCCATGCCATTCCTTCAATTTCCATGACATGTCTTGCCATTCCATGACATGCCTTGCCTTTCCTTCACTTTCCATGTAATTCATTGTCTTTCCTTGCCTTTCCTTCACTTTCCATGGAATTCATTGTCTTTCCTTGCCTTTCATTTTCTTCACTTACCATGCCATGCCATGCCTTGCCTTGCCATGCCTTGCCATGCCTTTCCATTCCTTGCCTTTCCTTCACTTTCCACTCCATGCATTGCCTTGCCTTGCCTTGACTTGCCTTATCTTGCCTTCATTTTCCATGCCATGCCTTTCCATGCCTTGCTATGAATTTCCTTGCCATGCCTTTCCATTCCATGCCTTGCCTTTATTTTCCTTCACTTGTCTTGCCTTCACTTTCCTTGCCATGACTTTCCTTTCCTTTCCTTTCCTTCACTTGACATGCCATGCCTTTCCATGCCTTGCCTTACCATGCCTTATCATTCCTTTCCTTTCCATGCCTTGTCATGCCATGCATTTCCTTGATTTTCCTTCACTTTCCATGTCTTTCCTTTCCTTGCCATTCCATGCCATGCCTTCACTTGCCATGCTATTCCTTGCCATGCCTTTCCTTCACTTGTCATGCCATGCCTTGCATTTCCTTTCCTTTCCTTTTCTTTCCATGCCATGCCTTGCTATGCCTTGCCTTGCCATGCCTTTCCTTGCTACGCCTTGCCATGCCTTGCCTTTCCATGACATGCCTTGCCTTGTTTTACCTCAACTTGTGATGTCATGCCTTCACTTTCCATTCCATGCCATGCCTTTCCTTTCCATTCCATGCCTTCACTTGCCATGACATGCCTTTCCATTCCATATCATGCCTTGCCTTGCCTTGTCATGCCATACCATACCATTCCATGCCTTTATTGTTCATGCCTTTCCATGTGTAACATAACCATGGTGGGGCATCAAAATTTATCCCTTCTTAGGAGAATAAAAAAACACCATTCGGGGTTTCTATCCCATCCTGATCTTCCAAAGATTTATAGCCATGATCTCCATGATCTGAATCGAGCTTAGATATGATAGGTAGCCTCTCCCAAGTTCTTCAGGTTCTTCCATCCATCTATACTCACATATGACTGCGGGATATGACCAGACGCCAAGACAATAGGCACCAAGACAACCACCGTGTGAATCCTCCAAAGTGGCAAATCTATGAAGTCCACAATCCGACATTGCGTGTCCTCAAAGATTTTTTACGGTCCTGATTGATTTCAGGACTTCGGCATTTGAAATTTTTGAATGCTCCAAAGGCGTTTCTCCTTGAAGTACCCCACACTCGAAGTTCCAGATCAGGTGCCACACGTCCATCTAAATCAATGGATCAGGTCCACTTCGAGAATTCATCGTTCGGGAGTCTCGGATGCTCACACCACCTTTTCTCCCAGAGTGTTTTATTTCGGAGTTAAGGATCGTGTGTCATGCATCCTTCTCATTCGATGGTGGGGATCCACTTCGGGTGACCCTCTGCTCCATGTTGACTTCTCCCCACTTATGAAGTACGTGATCTGTTGATGTGTGTCTCCCACAAATCGACGACTATAAATTACTTCAGCTCTTCAAGCTTCAGGAGTTTCAAACTATCCCCACTCTCTTTCTCCGAAAGTTCTTTTACTTGAAGTCGACAATCTGCCGACACGTGTCTCCCATAGATTGATGACTGCAAATCACTTCGACTCTTCAGGCTTCAGGAGGTTCAACCTCTCCACACTCATTTTCTCCCAGAGTGATTTCACCTAAAGTCGATGATCTGTCAAAACGTGTCTCCCACATATCGACATCTACAAATCACTTCGGCTCTTCGAGCTTCGGGAGGTTCAAACTCTCCATATTCTTTTTCTCTCGGAATGATTTCACCCAAAGCCGACGATCTGTCGATGTGTGTCACCCATAGATCAATGACTGCAAATCACTTTAGCTCTTCGAGCTTTGGGAGGTTCAACCTCTCCACACTTGTTTTATCCTGGAGTGATTTCACCTGAAGTCCATGGATTTTAGCCACGTATCCTCTCTCTCAGATCGACGGTACAAATAGACTTTGTTACTCTGTCGAATTTTAAAGGAACTCATGGCTAACTGCCTCTTAATACCCCAGTGTGTGCCACTCCAAGAGGGACACCTAGTAACATCGTCACTCGACACATGGGCCCCCACATGAACTCAATGTAACACACACGTCCCCTCAATCAAATGATCATGAGGGATCCCAAAGGGTCCTTAAATCCACAGTCCACATTAACTTCGAGACTTTGGGGGTTTTGGTGTTACCAAACCTCTGTCCTCCCAAAGTGGTCAATGTTGGGATGACTATATCGTAAATATGATGTTCAGGACACTCCCGGGGCATCCTCAAATCTACGACCCATATTGACTTCGGGACTTCGGGGGATTCACCTCATGTGCAACAAATATGCTTAATTTATCAGATCTGCAAAAGTCTAAAGGGCTCGAATGGTTAACGCCCATGTTCCTTCTCTAGATTCGATGATCGTGAAGAACTTCAGCTCCTCCTAAACTAATATCATTGATTTGTCTTTCAATTGAAAGGATCTCTCCTTTAGGGGCTTGAAACTCACTATTCTACCTGAGTTCTGTTAGCTCCTCAAATACTTAAGTATTTTTCGCTAATTCTCCTGAAATTAATGCTTAGAGAAATCCTTCATGCACCTCTTAGGCTCATCTATCAACTCTAGAACTTAAGGGGGGGTCCTCAATCTTTGTTGCCTCACAGAGGCTCTGTGCACACATGCACTACCCCTCATGAGCTTGACCAACCCTTTCCTTCAGAACGACTAGGAGTGACAGAATGCACACATGAGGCTAAGCCCAAAGTCAACAATTCACAGTTCATTTATTTTAACTTGAACCACCATAGGGCTCAGTCATTTACGTGTACAGGCAAGAGAATTTATTATTTTCTTAAATACACAATTAGGAATAATTGAAGGGATATAGTATAACCATTAAGAAAACATGTCCATCCGTGAAACATTCATATAATATCCAACCTTAATTCATAGTTACCACTTAAATACACAAGATATAAGATTACTTATCTATTACAGGTGGTGGACAACTAACTAACTATGGGTGTTCGTACTTCCACCCAACCATAGGATTAGAGGCATTCATTCTTATCACTCTGGCCACGCCCATGCCAAGCCATGATATCACAAGGGAATTTATGCCATTTCTCATTGATCCTTTCTCTTTTGCATCTTCTGTGAGGTTTATGAGATGCTTCCTCAACATCAATCTCGCGACCTTCTGCTCAAGTCTCATTCTCTGCATATTCTCAGAGATCTCCCTCTCTTTCATGACCTTGATGAGGTTTATCAGATTCTTTCTCTGCATCAAGCTCATGGCCTTCAACTTGTTCTGTGCTGCTCGAATGTTCCTTGAATTCTCCACTCTTCTCTTCATATCCTCTTCCGTGCCTTCCACGCACATTCCTCCTATCATGTTCCTTCTGTCAGAAAGAAACCCCGAGTCCATTCTTGGTCCACAGGACCCTGTGGTACTTCGGGATGACCTTTTGAATCTAGACCATGCTTCCATTCATGGGGGTGGTTGAGGTTTCAACCACCGATCCTTTTCTTATTAATTGTTCTCTTATGTTTCTCACATTCTTTCTTCTAGTGATATCACAACTAGTACTTTCAAGGCTTCACCCCCATAGTCAGTTATTTGGAAATTGAAAAATAATACATTTACATGGTTCCCATGCTACAACATGGTAATCCTAATTAATGATTAATTACAAGTTGGGGGAAACATGGGTGCTACACCATGCCATGTCTTTCCTTTCCATTCCATGTCATGCCATGCCTTGCCTTTCCTTCACTTTCCATGACATGCCTTGCCTTTCTTTTCCTTCAATTGGAATGACATTCCTTGCCATGCCTTTCCATTCCATGCCATGCCATTCATTTCCTTTCCATGCCTTGCCTTTCCATGCCTTTCCTTTCCTTCACTTTCCATGCCATGACATGCCTTTCCATGCCATCCCATGCCTTTTCATATCATTCATTTCCTTTCCATGCCATGTCCTCCCATACCATGCCTTACCATGCCATGCCATGCGTTTCCATGCCATTCCTTTCCTTCAATTTCCTTGCCATGCCTAGCCTAACAAGGTGTTAAATTGTCAAACATATGTAATAAGCACTAAGCAAAACCCTAGTGACATAGATACTTCAACAAATGGTTTTTCAGAGAACAAAATGACAATAGAGGGGCCCCACTAACTGAAACATGGTGTTTTGTATCCAATGCAACTGACGATTCACCCATCCAAGTTTTTTTTTGTGTTTTATCATGAGTTGCAGCTCGCCTCCTCAAGTCATTCATGGACATGTGGCCAATTTCGTTTGGGGGAATAAAATCCAAACCAAGCAGCATAGCAGAGTTTCGTAAGCTCCCGCAAGTCTATTTCTCCAAGGCCCATGCAACTACACTACCCATAAATTCTTGACATATTGTTCTTGAAAATCGACCTCCTATTCAGAAATCGCATTATGCCTCATTGAGCAAAACCCTAGTACCGGAAATACTCCATCAAATGGTTTTTGGAGGACAAAATGAAAACAAAGGGGCCCCACTAGCTGAAACTCGATGCTTCAAATCCATTGAAACTAACGGTTCACCCATCTGAGTCTCTATTTGAGTTTTATCGCAAGTTACAACTCACCTCCTCAAGCCATTCAAGGACATGTGGTCAATTTGTTCTATGGGCATAAAATCCAAACCGAGTAGCATAACAGAGTTTCGTAAGCTCTCGTAAGTCTGTTTGGCCAAGGCCCACATGAATACACTACCCATAAATTACCGACATAGTGTTCTTGAATATCAACCTCCTCTTCAAAAATCACACTATGCCTCATTGAGAAAAACCCTAGTGTCGTAGATACTCCAACAAACAGTTTTCCAAAGGATGGAATGATAGAGGAGGGGTCCCACAAGATGAAACCCAATTCTATGGATCCAATGTAATTGATGTTTCACCCATCTGAGTCTTGTTTTGAGTTTTATCGCGAGGTGAAACTTGCCTCCTCGATCCATTTAGGGATATGTGGCCAATTTGGTCCGGGGGCATAAAATCCAAACCAAATGGCATAACAGAGTTTTGTAATCTCCCGCAATTCTGTTTGGCCAAGGCCCATGCGACTACACTACCCATAAATTCCTAACATAGTGTTCTTAAAAATCAACCTCCTCTTCAAAAATTGCACTATGCCTCATTGAGCAAAACTATAGTGTCAAAGATACTCCAAAAAATGGTTTTTCAGATCATGAAATGACATCGGAGGGGTGCCACTAGCTGAAACTCGATGCTCTGAATCCAATGCAACTTACGGTTCTCCCATCCAGTCTCTATTTGAGTTTTATCGTGAGTTGCCACTTGCCTCCTCAAGCCATTTAGGGACATGTGCCCAATTTGGTCTGGGGGAATAAAATACAAACCGAGTGGCATAACAGATTTTTGTAAGCTCTCGCAAGTTTTTTTGTCCAAGGCCCATGCGACTACACTACCCATAAATTCATGACAGAGTGTTCTTGAAAATCAACCTCCTCTTCAGAAATTACACTATGCCTCATTGACAAAAACCCTAGTGCAGGAGATATTCCAACAAATGATTTTCTGGAGGACAAAATGATAGCGGAGGGGGCCCACTAACTAAAACCCGATGCCCTGGATCCAATGCAAATGATGATTCACCCATACGAGTCTCGGTTTGAGTTTTATTGTGAGTTTCAACCTGCCTCCTCAAGCCATTCACAGACATGTTGGTAAGAAAACACAACATGTTGGTCTAGGTAAATCCTATTAATTATGATAACCCATGTTTTACAAATATATGATACCTTAAATATATGAATAAATAGAGATTATGTTATAACCTTGATATTCTTATGTCAAGTGAATGCAAGGAAAGGAATTGAAAGTGAAGGCAAGGCATGGAAAGTGAAGGCGTGGCATAGCAAGGCATGGCATGGCATGGCAAGGCATGGTATGGAAAGACATGGTATGGAAAGGAATGGAATGTAAAGGTAAGGCATGGCATGGAAAAGCATGGCATGCCAAGGAAAGTAATGACATGTTATGGAAAGGTATGGCATGGAAAGACATATCATGGTATGGAAAGGCATGGCATGGGAAAGGAAAGGCATGGCAAGTGAAGGCAAGGCAAGGCATGGCATGGCATGACATGGCAAGGCATGGGATGGCAAGGCATGGTATGGAAAGGCATAGCATGGTATGGAAAGGCATGACATAGAAATTCATGGTATGGTATGGAAGGGCATGGCATGGAAAAGGAAAAGCATGTCATGGAAAAGGAAAGACATGGCATGGAAAAGGAAAAGCATGTCATGGAAAAGGAAAGACATGGCATGGAAAAGGCATGGAAAGTGATGGAAAAGGCATGGAAAGGAAAAGGCATGGCATGGAAAATGCATGGAAAGGAATGAGATGGAAAGGCATGGTATGGATAGACAAGAGATGACAAGTGAAGGAAAGGCAAGACATGGCAAGGCATGGCATGGAAAGGAATACCATACCATACCATACCAAGGCAAGGCGAGGCATACCATACCAAGGCAAGGCATACCATGGCAAGGCAAGGAAAGGCACATCATACCATACCATACCATACCATGCCATGCAAGGCCATGGCAAGGCAAGGAATACCATACCATACCATATCATACTATATGATACCGTACCATACCATACCATACCATATGATACCATACCATACCATAACATACCGTGCAATGCAGGGCATGGTATGGAAAGGCATGGCATGGAAAAGACATAGAAAGTGATGGAAAAGCATGGGATGGAAAGACAAGGTATTCCTTCAAGGCATGGAAAGTAATGGAAAAGGCATGGGATGGAAAGGCATGGTATGGATAGACAATACATGGCAAGTGAAGGAAAGGAAAGGCATACCATACCATACCATACCATGTCAAGGCAATCCAAGGCAAGGCATATCGTACCATACCATGGCAAGTCAAGGAATACCATACCAAACCATTCAAGGCCATGACAAGCCAAGGAATACCATACCATATGATACCATACCATACCATATGATACCATACCATATCATACGATACCATGCAAGGCAAGGCAAGGCAAGTCCATGCAAGGTAAGGAAAGGCAAGGCAGTGCATGGCATGGCATGGCAAGGCAAGGCATGGCATGGAAAGGAAAGGTATGCCTTCACTTGGATTTCCTTCACTTCCATACCATACAATACCATACCATACCATACCATACCATGCCAAGGATACCATAACATACCATACCATACCATTACACCTTTTTATTAAATTTTTGTCTTAATTTTCAGCCCTTTAAGGCTTTATGTCTAGAATATTGTAGAGTTGTCATGTGCCATCTTGCATTTCAACATATCATGGATGAAATTTGGTTTGGTAGCTATTTGGATGAAAGTTTGATTCTTTGAGGATAATTTGTCTTGTCTATGGTCATTGGTGGATTCTCTTTCACTCTCATGGTTAATTTCTTCATCAATTTTTGTGGTAAGAGTGTTTATTTTCTGCAATTCATTCATTGAAGCTATCAAACCATTGCTCTTTGTTTGTCATTGTTTCTAAAGGATTATCTCAAGGATATAATTCCACTACAACCTTGAGGATTTATATTTTTTTTTTAGAAGAGGATATGGAGCTATAGTGCTTAACACCCCTATTCTTACAAATGAATAGTGCCTTCAAATTCAGCAAGTGAATAGTGCATTCTATACCTCTCTAAAAGAGATTTCATTTGGCATCTTCAGTGTGTTGATTTGGTGGTTATTTAGTGCTGTTGTAGAAAAATTATTCTACAGCCAAGTGGCTGTCATATAATCTTCAGAAATAATTTATTTCATCCTTCTAAAAGTGTGCAAAGTGGTTGCTAATTTTCTTGAGGTATTATCTAGTTGATTGTGCCTTATTATCTCAAGTATTTAGTGACCTCTATTGGCCTTATTATCTCAAGTATTTTATTGTGACCCTTAGATAATCCCTTGGTCTTTCCCATATTTCCCCCAGGGGGTCACCCAGAGTTCTTCCTAAGGTAATAGTGGGTTGCAATTCCGGTTGTTGTCCATTTGATGTGATCATGAAGGGCTTTAGCACAATCTACAACTTGTACGATAATAGGGCTTCCATGTGCCATCTTTCATTTCATCATACCATGGCAAGCCAAGTCAAGGAAAGGCATGCGATACCATACCATACCATGGAAATGCAAGGCATACCATACCATACCATATCATACCATATCATGCCGAGGATACAACACCATACCCTACCATACCATATCATACCAAGGCATACCACACCATACCATACCATACCATACCATGGAAAGGAAATCCAAGCCAAGGCATACCATACCATACCATGTGAGGTTTAAGTTTAAATTTGTTTAACTAACTTGTTTTAAAGGCTAAGATACCATACCATACCATGCCAAGGATACCATACCATACCATACCATACCATGCAAGGCAAGGAAATACATCCCATACCATACCATGGAAATGAAAAGCATACCATTCCATACCATACCATGGCAAGGCAAGGCATACCATACCATACCATGCATGGCAATGGCATGGATTGGAAATGGCACGAAAATGGCATGGCATGGAAATTGCATGGCAATGGCAAGGCATGGAAATAGCATGGCATGGTGTGGCTTGAAAAGGCATGGAAATGACATGGCATTGAAAGGAATGGCATGGAAAGGCATGGAAATGGCATGGAAAGTCATGGAAATGGCATGGCAAGGAAAGGAAAGGAAATGACATGCAAGGCATGGCATGGTAGGACATGCAAAGAAAGGCATGGCAAGGTAAGCCAAGGCAAGGAAATACAAGGAAAAGTATAACAACCCTTAAAAAATTAATCATTATTTGAAAGGGGGATGAAAATGCAAGCTTAAAATAGGGTTTAGATAAAAAAATGTTCGTTGAAATGCAAGATGACACATGATAGCCATACAATATTTAGTACATCAAGCTCTAGAGGGATGGTAATTATGACAAAAATGTAATAAAAGGTGTCAAGGTGTATTCCAAGGGTTTAATTGTGAAGCATGGCAATGACACAACATGACAATGGCATAGCAATGTTTCTTTTTTTGTTATTCTTGTTTCATTGCAATCCACATTTTTATTTGACTTTTTCCTTGAATAATTTTATGAACCATTATATTTATTGTTATATAGGTTAAAATGGGAAACTACATGACAAGAAATGAGAAGCTACATGAGAATGGCATGGCATGACATGGAAATGGAAATAGAATGCCATGGAATGGATTGGCAAGGCATGACAATGGCATGGCATGGAAAGGGATGAAAATGGCATGGCAAGGGATGAAAATGGCATGGCATGGCTTGGAAATGGAACGAAAATGGCATGGCAAAGCATGGAAATGGAAATACATGCAATGTCATGGAATGTAATGGCATGGCATGACATGGAAAGAAATGGAAATGGCATGCTATGCCAAGGAATGGAAATGGTGTGAAAATAGCAATGGCATGGGAATGGCATTCCATGGAATGACTTGGAAAGGCATGACAATGGAATGGAAATGCATGGAATGGCAATGGCATGGCAACAACAAGTTTGTGGGTTTGGGTTTGGGAGGGTCCTTTATCTCCTTGTGTTCTATACCCCAAAAATTGGGTAGGAGTGTGCAATAAACTCTCATAGACGGTGAAGGGAAAAGAATAATGGTTTGAAGTCTCCATGGAGGAATTTTGGTAGTTAATTTCATTGGTGTGTCAAGAAATGTAACCTCAAAACCTTTATTTGTAGGTGGAAAACGATACCCATTGTAAGATCTATTTTCCATGTGAACTCTCTCATTCTATTGATAAAAATCAATAAGTATAGTGGACATCATGGAAGACTGAATAAATGTTATTAATAATTGATGGGTTTAACAAAATTTACATRTACCCACTACACAAGCTAAACAAACATGAGTKCATTAATGAGTCATTGACTAGTATTTTTGGCATTTATGAAGGGTTACACATAAATGAAATGATTTTATATATGTCATGCATAAAAAAAGGGGAATAACGTGTGTGCCCTAGAAATCGGTCAAATTATGGATTGAATCAACTAAGAAAATAACAACTAGGCTTCTCAAAGGAATGTCAAAGGAAGACCAGGGTCAAGGTTTTGTCCTAAGGAGACTAGGAATACTAGGACTTATACCTATAGGAGGAAAGAAATACTTTTATCATGTAGCTCTGGTAAGAGAAGAAGTTATGGTTTTGTGGCATTTAAAAACCCTAGTGCTACCTAATGTGATTGTTAGCGGGAATATATAGGGAGTTGATCTTGTACAAGTGTGGGATACAAATTCGGTTCCAAAAAGTACTTACCATTGTGTATTATACATTGTTGATGGTCTCTAATGGAGTGATCTATTGGCTAATGTTATCTTATGGTTTCCATTGCTAGGGTTTGAAGAGCCTGACTTCTAACAACCCTTGATAAGATATTGGTAGGTACATGTACTTCATATTATAAATATATACAAAGTGTTTGTTTTTTCCAAATGGTTTGTACTTTCATATTGAATTTTAGCTTATGTCGTCTTCATAATTGAGTAATTATAGTACTAGTTATCGAGGTTAATTTGACACAAAATTGAGCTGAGATTGTTAAGTGATTTCAAATTATGTAGAAGATAAATGAGAAACTTTATGTCTATAATAAATTATTTTAATATGCCATTTTTTAGGTCACAATATTTTCAAGCAACCACTATTTGAGTGTGGATTGTCATTGGATTTAGATGGAGATAATTCAAGAGGTATTCCATGCATTGTTGGTTGTGAGTTAGAATATGGATATCCACAACATTCATGCAAAAAATTTAGAAGGAATGATCTATCGATGATGTAAAGATACATGGTTGATTAGCAAGCAATGCTACTTGAGAAGCATTAATTGGTTATGGATTTAGCACTTAGCAATCTTTCCACCATAAGATATTCGTTAATGTGTAACATAAGTATTTTTAATCACTTTAGAAAAAAATCAAGGGAACAATACACATGAAATTCATACATTCATCAACATAAAATGAAGAAACAATGAGATTCATAAAAAGTGTTCCATGAAATGTGTGTGTGTGTGTGTGTGTGTATAACATCATCTAAATTGTTCATTTTTTACAAAATGGAAACTTGTGTCCAATATACAAAGCGACAACAAGTTAACTAACATAAAAAAACATCCATATCATGGCCTAGATACAAAATGGTAGTGGTTGGTCAATCATTGAACACTACCACCCTCGCCACCCTCAGGAGCATCCTGGAAATCAATCTTCCTTCTCTTGATCGAGGAAGCACCTCGAGAGGTTCTAGGCTTGGGAATGCTTCGATGCTCTCGAGACTGCACAAAGAATAAACATTGTTATAATTTTTTTTCCTCAATGAATTAATAAACATGCAAAATGATACTTTGTAATTTAACCCAAGACAACTCACTGCATATGCTATTGTCATTCATGAGGGTGTTACCCTCTTCTGCGACCCCAGTCTCTCTGTGATGCCACCCTGCATTATTTAGAAGGATCAAGTCAATAAAATTAAACAAATATGCATAAAATGAAATTCATGAAAAGAAAAAAATTATCATCAACGCTTTATCTCATCGTGAATATCCCAGGCCTCGATGGAGATTCACTAGTAGATGGAGCACTAGGTTGTACAACCTGCTCGAAGAAAATCTCTACTATGGAAATCTTAGTCGATGGGGTCGATGGAAATGTTTGGGGTGGGCTGCGATGGTCACCCACGGGCTGTACCAATGATTACAACTCCCTAGGCCTGGAAAAAGGTAACCCAAAAGTAACGCCCAGGTGCCCAGGGAGTGAAAATGTACTATAGCTAGCAAATATATCTACACCCTGCATACATATTAATAAAATTGAACTATTAGTACCAACTAGTATAATTAAAAAAAATAAACACAAACAATTTCATAATTCTATGATATTTGACTCTACACATGATACCTGTGAAGCAGGTGAATTTTCCATCCTAGATGGAAAATTTTCGACATCACCTACTCCAAAATCCTATAGAAACAAGAGAACATTCAAAAATTGAGTATGCCATAAAATAAATAAATGACTAAGGTGAATTTATCATATGTGACACATACTTAAGTGTGAGGTGCACCCAATGAAAAAACAACCTCTACTGTTGCATCAATGTTGGGGATAGGAACTGATGCATCCATCGACATAGAGAGTATACTTCTAGGATTTAACAACTGCAAAACAACATACAATTAAATATCGATATAAATACACATAATACAAAATAAATATATAACGATGAAGAACATAAATAGGGTTATGATACTAACTTCCTCCATGAAACTATATTGCCCACTGGGCTCTATAGTCCCATAGAACATCTTCTTGCATCTCGAGCATATGTGAGGTTCACATGGATGGATGTTATGTCCATGTTTCCTCTCCTCACTATAATATTTCATGCATGTTTAACCTCCAGCCCCTCTATCAATGTCACCAGCAGCCACCTCTTGCCTAGATAGTGCAACAAAGATAATGTGTTTCACTAGGCTATGATTCAATGATGAAATGGATATATTTACATGTTGCAAGATCTTTGCAACAAGAGGATGTTGGGTAGAGTGGTCAGGCCTTCACCTGCAAGGATGAGGACCTAACATAAGGTCGCACCTAGAATTCTCTCAATCCTGTGTGGACACTAGAACCACCCACTGTAATTCTCTGATGTCAAATTAGTTGACATGCTTACCCATAATAAACTCGTCCCATAATTTTCTCATAAAATATAAGGGCACCTCCCTGTTATTGCAGGGAGGTTTATCAAAAACCATATACCACCTATCCATCCAATTTTGACTAATTTGGGATGGATGCACCAGTCAATGGAGATGTGTTTCTTGTTCAATGGTAGTTCTTGTCTAGTTCTAGGATCCCTAAAAATAGACAATATTTGTGATTTTGAAATGCCCATCTCTTTCACTTGGTTTCTGTATGAACCAATGCTATAGAAATCATACAATATTGCTCTATAATCAGAAATAGAGGTCAATTTCCCTTGGGAACTTGCAATGGAATTCATAATTATGTCTAAAGAAGTGGCCAAGGAGGCTCTGTTAGGTTCTCTAGTGTCCCTTAATTGTTCCTCAAGGGTTCTTAATATATCTAACCCCTCTTCAATTTGAGTGTTTACATTGGGTGGTTGTGGTGGGTTGGGGTTTTTATCTTCTTGTTTTTTATTCTAAGTGGTTTAGATTATCTCGGGGTTCCATTATATTATAAATTTTGTAATTTAAAATCCACGACATCTAAATTAGGTTGGTCTTTTAATTAAAATACAAAATTACATTTTTTTTTCATAAATTATGATTCTTGGAAGCAAAAAACTAAATTGGAAATGACTAAATTGAGTTAAAATATGATAAATTAAACATACCTGGACAAGATTCTCCCTCTCTATCTCCTCTCTACCTCCTCAATTCTCTCAATAAGAGTGGAAATGCGAGCGCAAATTGTGCACAATGACCACAAATCACACTCCTAACCTATTTAAAAAAATATTAGTATGAACACGGGTGTGTTCCTAAGAACGTGCATGCATTCTTGCCACTAAAACTATGTGTCATGCCTCGTGGAGGTTCGTCTACCTCAAAACTTAAGGCTTTAGGAACGCCTGCACATTCCTAAGATCGTGCACGCATTGTTTCGAGTGCACTTTCATGCTGCATGGATTGCCACTTTTTCATCCATGAACTTCTTGCACTTACCTTGTATCCTAGATGGCATGAAAATACACTTACCAAAAGACACAAAAAAAAATCACTGCCAACATGAGAGGATGAATCAATTCGCTTTCCATAAGTGAAGGGATTGATTAACTTCCTAGGAATGGAAAAATTTTGGGATACTGATAATTCTTGGGAAGGGAGACCATTGGGGTGCTTGTCATTCCAAGGTAGGAAGCATGATAATTTGAATGGGTTACCCATAAAATGGTTATACATTCAGAGGGAAAGATAAAACTAAAATATGTGAAGGAGAAAGGGTTCTTAGATTTTAGGTTTGAAGAGGTTGAACTAGTAGGGGAAAGAATGAAATTTCTCAACCAAAAGAAGTTGTGTCCCCAAGTAAAGAACAATTGGCAAGGTACCACTCGTTTATGTCATTCTAAAAGTGAATGATGTAATATGCATCGTGGAAACAATTTTTCCATTAAGTATTATCATTGAGACATTCATTCAGATTGTGACTGCAACAAATTATTGCCAACAATTCACATAATTTATGGCTACCATTCCTCAATTTTATTACATATATATTTGCACCATGGGTGTCCAAGATAAATTGTAGATGATAACTAAACTTTGCAAGGATGTTTACTTGCCATCCAAATGAGTTGGGAAAGATATTAATCATAGCTGGAATAGGGACACTTTTTCAAGGAGAATGTTTTAGTAAATATCAATAAACAATAAGTAGGCATTGATTTATGTTGGTCATTCACATCATAATGCAATCCAAACATTTTTTGGTGATCACATATAGATCCAATTGCAAGTGGACTTGAAGGAAGTTATGGGAATATAGATCATGTTGGTGTCACTATCCCAACATGAATTTCTAAAAAGGTTCTTCCAAGCTATCAAATACTAGAACAACTTGTAAAGAGGACCATTTTCCTTTTGTCATAGAAAAACCAAATAGCACTGAAAGTCATTGCTAAATTTTTCAAGAAAGGATATCAAGAGATGAGATCATAATTCATCTTGTCATTTGTAGAATACGCTCTTAACTATAGATGTTGTAGGCCAAAGGCTTGGAGGACTTGTGAGGAAACCCAAATTTTAGTTGATGCTAGGTTTCATTCAATATTCATACAAGGGGTTGATTAGTAGGGGATTGACTATAATTTTAAATAATATGAGTTGTTCTTTGTATTTTTTTTTTTTACAAGTATGAAACAATTGATCCATTGTAATATGTTGCTTGGCAAGAGGTTCTACATTGACCTTATATTATTGTTTTTATTATTTGAGTTTCCATGATTATATTTCCTTCTTTTGTTTATTTTTATTTATTTTCATTCATTGCATTAAAATAATTTGTAGACTTGGTAAAACATGTCACATAACCATCAAAAGAATACACAAGACATTCAAGTAAGATAGCATTAACATATTTTGAAAGAGTAAATAATTTATACAAGTTCAAAGAGTAATTGAGTATTTGTGTTAATGACATGGACTATCCATGGGCCTACTCTTTATTGACCAAACACCTAGATATTAATAACATGTAATGCAAAAACTATTTTTATAGATTCCCAACAAATATGACCTTTAGCTTGTGCTCCCTTGGTATATTTTTCTTCATGGGAAAATGAATGTTATGAAATCAATTTCTTCCCAACCATTGTACCCTTAGTTCCGAGGTACCCCCCATGAAATGGTTATGATTCATAACTCCTCTCATAATATAAATTTTTATTCCCATCTATACCCTAAAATCCAACTCATGCTCCTCTTCCTATATTAATTTTTGTTGCATCATATGATATTTTAGGTTACTATTTGATCCCGAGGATAAAAAAAATTCTCCAAAATAAAATTGTTCAAAAGTGATAAAAAAAAATGGTTTCATTGCGTAGATCTCGTCTTCACAATCCCAATGCAACTTGAATGGGCTCAAACAGAGTTCGTATGGAAAAGTTATCGCGTTCTGTCCGTTTTCCCAAATAGGCAAATTTTTTGTTGACTTTGCAGTCCGTATAGTCTGTACAACTGACGTGGCAGCCGATTGGGCAGTTGTGTTGCCACATGGTAGCTGACTAGACATGGATAACTGGGTAGGTGACGTGGAAAGGTGTTGATGTGGACCAGTGGTTTGTCGACATGTGGCAGTGGTGAGTTGACCTATGTGTTGACGTGGGCTAATGGCAGGGTGCCACATGGACCAACCAGGGGCTACCACGTGGCACCCCACCGACCAAAATTTTGGTCAGACTCCTCAGGGTTCGATCATGCAACCTCTGGGAATAAGTGTATTATCATGGACGGGCCTACCAGCCAACCTATGGGGTGTTTCTTAACCCTATAGGGTGTGACCTATATTTAACTTCACATGGCGGGATATTTGGCAGTAGGGTCGAGGCTAAGCCCCATCTTTGGTCACCGTGCACACAACAGGACCATGGGCTAGGGATTATCCCTAGCCTGTAGTCATAACACCCGAGAAATTTTCCCATGTGTCCTGGAGCGCAGATTATATGGGGGCTAGTAGATGAGGGCAGGCGGTTAGCCAAGCCCTTGGACATGTAACCCCCACGTGACCAGGAATTTTGGGAGGTTGGCACCATTTTCGTTAACCGCATGCCAAAAGTGCCCCAAACACCTGAAATATGTTCAAATCTAGGTTCTGAGAGCGCAGGGCCAAGTTTAGCCATGGGGTGTTCATTCTGGACACTGATTTTGTTGTAGGAGAAGGGAAAAAATTTCAGGAGGGATAACTTTCTCATTTAGTTTCCAAGTCAGGTGGAGCAAGAAGCTAGACAAGGGTTTTTGGTTGTTCTGGAGCCAATGGTGCCATTATTTTTGTAGTTTTATCACTGTAAATAATTTTATTGCACATATTGAAAACTTAATGAAAGAGGACCATTGGAAGTTGGACTAGGAGATGTATCCCAGGAGAGGGGTGAACTCCTTTATCATTTGTTGTGTTATGTGTGTTATTTGATGGTTGTTATCTCTGTTATTTTCTGCAAATTTGTGTTGTTAAGTTAAAGAAAAATCTATGTTCTTGCAAATTTATCCATTGTCCAAGTCACATAAAATATCACTTACATGTTGTACAAGCCTTTCATTTCATATCAGTTGGTATCAGAGCTATGGTTATGGTGAAGGTTTGATTTGTTTGCAAGTGTTTGTTTTATGCTTACAAGGTTGAATCTTACAAGAGGAGAAGGAAAGCTTTTGGATCCAATTTCTCAACTTTCAAGAAGGAGAACAATTCATTCACCTAAAGTTTGAAGGAGACATTCAACAAGTATGTCTCATGAGGAGAGTCATGAAACTAAGCCAAAATCATATGAATAGAACAACCACCCCATCCCTACCCAAGAACTATTTTCAACATTATTGCCACATAATTTTTCTACTTAGTTTTTTTGAAACAATACCTAAATAGAAGGTGTTTCATGAAATGTAATGATTGTTGGTTATTACCCTTGGAATCAAGTAAACACATCCATGGTTATGCAATAAGAAGTGAATTTAATTTATCATTTGGTGGCATTGTTTGACACTTTCTATCCATTATCAAATGAACTAACTGATTGGCCACCATAATAATTAATTAAATAAAATAACAAATGCAAAATTCAAGAGAACATTCACCATGGTTTACATTATGTGAGATACATTTGTGGGAAATTCATTTGTAGACATGTATGTCAAATACATTACATGAGATACTTCCTTATGTAAAGAATGCACTTGACCATCAATGTAAAAATGGTGAAGGTATATAGGTAAGTTATACAAGGATGTAATTTACAAGTTGACTTAATCCATTACAAATATGGTATGATAATTGATTGCATGGTGAATACTTGTTTAGGAAAATTGGTTCTCCCAACACTACAATTTCCTGTTATCTTTCCACAATTGTATACTCATCCTTTTTGTACTTGATTAAGGCTTAATTAAGACCTTAATCATTAGGCACTTGGTTCACTTGTGAGGTAGATGAGTATTAAGTTGTATGTCAAGGTTCCATTCATTTTATATCATATGTCCCACTTGAATTTCATATGTGTCATTTAAGGGATAGTATTGGCTACATGTTTAGCAGATTGTTGAAGAATTGTCACCCTAAAACTTGGCACCTAATCCATTAATTAGGTCATGTTTGTTTAATTAGTTTGAATAAAACAAAGGAAAAAAACAAGAAGTAAAGCCTAAAGTTCATAAGGGTAAAATCCTATACTCATCTAATCATTGATGTGTTCTACATCAACCAATTCCCTATGATATGGAACTAGATTAATAGGTGCATTTTTTTTCCTTCAAGAAAAGTACTTGTAGGAGAACCTATAGAATTGTCCATAAAAGAGTAAAATAAATATATCATGTGGCCAAATGATCCCATTACATGGATTGACACTAATATCGATAATACAGAAAGAATTCTTATGAATATTGTAACCATGAATCATTGAAATTCTAACCTTACTATGAAATAATATGTGTATGCGAAAAAACCCTTGTTAGGAATGAATTGTAACAAGAACTTATTCCATGGTGACGTGGTGAGGTTCCTCAACTTATCGACCACATGATTCTTTCTAGGGACCAAATGAAATATTCCATCACCATAATTAAAATTCTTTACACTATTTCCAAAACATCCTAATCTAATGGACCTAAATATGACACCTAAAACATGAATTTGGGATAAAATTGTGTCATGGAATTCAATTATTGTTGGTTACTATTATAATGTCAATCATCATGAAGCCTTGAAATTCTTCAACAAAATGCAATTCCTAGGCATAAAAATCACTTGGGTCATTGTTATTCCTATGTGTTTGCATTTATTTGTTCTAGAACAAGCTAAGTTGGTTCATGGTTATGCAATAAGAATTTCAATCCAGTTGTATACATGTGTTCCAAATGTGGGGATGTTATCATTGACCTTGAATTATTTAAAAGAATTCATATGTGAGATATGGGGTGATGGATGCAATCATCATTAGATTTTCCCAGTCATCCATATGAAGCCTTGGAATTATTCAACAAATTGAAATGTTATGGACCAAATACCCACATAAGCATAAAAAAAGGACAAATTTAATAATGTCATGCCTAAATCAAGAGAAAGAGTGAATGAATAATAAGCCTCTTCAATGGGGAAGCCTCTTATTACAATAAATAAAATTCATAAGAAAAGGTGTTCCTTCAAATGAGTCTCCTTAATGTATATGTAGGTGGAAAAGAGGCTAGAAAGTAATAATAATAATCTGACACACTATAATTAATGTTATAATGATGAATGAGGATTTAAATGGTTAGGGATTAACATGCCTCTCCCCTTCAAATTATTGTTTCCTTCAGTGTTTATCAATTATGGATGTTTTGGTATAAAGAACTCATTTTTCTAAGTCACACCTTCTATTAGTAGGTTCTTCCAATTGATGAGGTACTAAGTATTTGCATTGTTCTATAATTGTTTGATCTATGTTTCAATGGCTATTTTCAGTTCTAGTATGAATTTTCCCTTTACATCAAGCTTTAGAAAAATAGTTTGAATTGGGATCTTGTCACCAATTACCTTGTTTATATAAGAAACATGGAAGATTAGATGTACACATGAATATGGAGGCAACTCCAATCTATAATCCATACTACCAATCCTTTGCAACACCTTCTAGTGTCCATAGTACTTGGGTGCTAATTTAATAGACTTCTTTTGTTTCTTGACAAACATGGTCAAGAATACAACATCATCATGTGGTGGATGCGACAAAACCCTTGTTAGGAATGAATTGTAGCAAGAACTTATTCCATGGTGACATGGTGAGGTTCCTCAACTTATCGATGACATGACTATTTCTAGGGACCAAATGAAATATTCCATCACCATAATCAAAATTCTTACACTATTTCCAAAAGATCCTAATCTAATGGACCTAAATACGACACCTAAAACAAGAATTTGGGATAAAATTGTTTCATGGAATTAAATTATTGTTGGTTACTATTAGAATGTCAATCATCATGAAGCCTTGAAATTGTTCAATGAAATGTAATTCCTAGGCATAAAACGTGATTGAATCACTAGGGTCATTGTTATTCCTATGTGTGTGCATTTATTGGTTCTGGAACAAGTTAAGTGGGTTCATGGTTATGCAATAAGAAGTTCAATCCAATTGTAGACATGTGTTCCAAATGCGGGGATGTTATCATTGACCTTGAATTATTTAAAATAATTCATATGTGAGATATGGGGTGATGGATGCAATCATAGCTGATTTATAAGTAATAATAATAATCCGACACAATATAATTAATGTTATGATAATGAATGAGGATTTCAATCGTTAGGGATTAACATGACTTTCCCCTTCAAATTATTGTTTCCCTCAATGCTTATCAATAATGAATGTATTGGTATGAAGAAATCATTTTCCTAAGTCACGTCTTCTATTAGTAGGTTCTTCCACTTGATGAGGTACTAAGTATTTGCATGGTTCTATAGTTGTTTGATCTATGTTTCAATGACTATTTTTGGTTCTAGTATGAATTTTCCTTTTTCATCAAGCTTTAGAAAAATAGTTTGAATTGGGATCTTGTCACCAATTACCTTGTTTATATAAGAAACATGGAAGATTAGATGTACACATGAAGATGGACACAACTGCAATCTATAATCCATACTACCAATCATTTGCAACACCTTCTAGTGTCCATAGTACTTGGGTGCTAATTTAATATACTTATTTTGTTGCTTGACAAACATGATCATACTATTATAGCATCATAAACATGCAATCCCTCACTTCACAATGCATTTCACTATGATGTTGATATGCTTATTATTTCACCTTGTTTTGTGTTATAGTTGAGTTATCCTTTAGTAGTTAAAGAACCTTGTGTTAATATTTGATGTGATCCTCTATTGCTTGAACCTGAAGATTCTCTCTTAAAAGTGATGTGATGGATGTAGAATGATTCCCACAAAGTGACATAAACGAAAACATTTTGAATGAATTATGAAGTGTTGTACTACCATTATGTGAAAGCACTACTATAGTATGATCATGTTTGTTGCTTGACAAACATGATCATACTATTATAGCATCATAAACATGCAATCCCTCACTTCACAATGCATTTCACTATGATGTTGATATGCTTGTTATTTCACCTTGTTTTGTGTTATAGTTGAGTTATCCTTTAGTAGTTAAAGAACCTTGTGTTAATATTTGTTGTGATCCTCTATTGCTTGAACCTTAGGATTCTCTCTTAAAAGTGATGTGATAGATGTAGAATGATTCCCACAAAGTGACATAAACTAGAACATTTTGAATGAATTATGAAAGTGTTGTACTACCATTATGTGAAAGCACTACTATATTTGGGGTCAATATAGTAGTTCCATTGAGATGATATTTCATTGTTTGCAATTTGATATTTCCCTAGAAAGATTGCAAACAATGAAATCTTTTAGAGATGAACTGCCATTGAGATGAACTGGGCATTGAATCCATGTAGTTCTTAGTACCAAACCTATTTCATGTGCAATCTTTCTCATCAATGGAAGTTCATCTCTAAAATATTCTTTTACAATAACTAAAATTAGAATGTTACATAAGTGTTAGTGGACATTTTTAGTATTATAAGATTTGACCAAATCTTAAAAAATAAATTAAAAAATAAACCTTTACCAGAGAACAAAGAATTGATTTTAGTGAATGATTATTGTAATTAAAATATCTGATTGTTGGGTGGAGGGTTTTTATGTTTGTTAATAGAGGCTAATGCCTTTATATATTGTTAAGCACTGATGTAGTATATCTATTTGCTCCCTTAATATCCTGATAACAACAAATAGTAAACATAACAATGTCATGAAAGGTAGAGATATTGTTGTTGCAATGAGGTTCAGGCTGACAAAATCAAATCGTGCCCATTTTAGATAACGTTTCTATACTTTTTTATTTCACCAATTGATAGCATAATTAGGCAAGGAAGATGATATCATAATAGCATAATAGGCAAGGAAGATGATATCATATCATCTGGTTTGTTTCAACAGGGTTGAAATCCGCAACAGTGGAGGGAAAACCCGTTGGCAAGATTCAAGCTGCAGCCTGTAGCGTCAGGCAAGTACTGCATCACAATACAGCAATTGCAGTACGGTCTTAGTACTTTGTTTCCCATCGATGTGCATGTGGTGGATACGACATCATCATAGCAAAACTCTGGACAGTACACTGCAAAACAGCAAACAAAAAGTTTTTAATAAAACAAAAAATTGAAACTAAAGCAACATATTTAGGAAGAGAAAAATACTGAACTCACTATGGCCATGTTGATGCTGATTTATCATCATCTTGTCTCCTTGTACAACGACTGAAGCTATCGTTATCAACAGAATGAAACCTGTAACACTATAACTTCATTAGATGTTGACTAAATCTGAATATCATCCTAACAACCACAACGTTACCAAAAAAGCTTAAAAAAAAACCATATTATATATCATACGGACGCCATTCTTGCTGTAACAGAAAATAAATTTGCTGTAACAGAAAATAAATTTCTAACGGACGCCATTCTTGATTGAAAAAAGAGAAGTGAGACAGAAGGAATTGAAAGCAATGGAATTTGAGATGATGTGTAGAAGATTATATACGAATAGAATCCCTGTTTATAAGGAGAATTGGGATACAAAAG
>JASDQU010371978.1:26441-46571 GCA_032191745.1 Picea mariana | reverse complement strand
ATTAGTGGATCAACATTTATGAGTTAGGTATCTTACCTTTTGTATAAATAAGAGTGTCTTCTCCTCTCAAGGGTACTCAACTAGTGAATTAGTGATTAATTAGATTATTGTAATCCTCTTTTTTCCTTCAATAAAGTTAATGAGTTCATTTCCAACATTGTGAATTGATTTCCAAGATGTGATGATTGCTTGATGTGCACGTTGAGGAATGGAGGGCCCCCATCAACCACAGTGAGCAAAACTCCTCTTTTTCATTTGTTGTAGTTAAATTGTTCCATTTTCATTTCTGCAAATTGATATTTAGCTAACCAAATTTTGATAGATGTGTGGGATTGTTAATCGATATTGCTACAGATAATTAAGTCAAAGTCCATCTTTCCATTTCAGGAGCTTGTGAATGGACAAGTCATTATCTGAGCAAGATATTTTGAATGCATGATTAGTAAGATTTTGTTTGCAAGTTTTGATTTCTGGATTTTGAATTGCATGAGTGGAGAATGTTATTTGAAAAAAAGTGTGAAAACCAAGCATCTTGTTATTGATTGTTTCTTGATTGAACTATACTCATCAGACATAGGAACCTATCTGTTATCGACACGTATAGTGTATAAACTCTACTGATTATGAATCCCGATCGATAATTTATGTTTGGTAATATATCATGCATATAATTGCACCAACAGACATTATAGAGCAAGTGCATCCATGCAAGCGATGATTATTAATTTGGGAGGAAGGAGGTTTTCTTGCAAAGATTTAAATATGCTACATATGATATTGATGGAGGACAAGAAAGAGAAAAGATACAATTGGTTACTTGCCAAGTACGATTTTGTGACTTCGTGAAGGAATTTGTCAAAAATACACAACATTATGTTCAACATGTCCATGTGGATTGATGGTAGGATGAACATTTTAGAATATGCAGAGATACATTTCATGTTGGTACTTTGTTATTAATGGTTGATTTTGATGATAATTACACCCTTCAACCACAAAATGAGATTCAAAGCCAATATTATCACTCAGAGAGGTCAGCATAATGGTACATATCACATACAGGCATGTGTCAGGTAGTAATGAACAAAACAGAGTTATATTGAAAGATTATCACTTCTACATAAGCGATGATCGATGTCATGACTTAGCCTACGCGAAACATTGTTTTTAGTTGTTCTAGAGTCACCTTAAGGAGAAGAACATACAGATGGATCAACATTGGATTTGGTCATATGGTTACACAGGCCAGTTCAAAAATGATCATGTATTTCAATGGTTATATATGTTTCACAAAAAACTAAAGGTACCACATATTTGGAACTATTTTGAGTCTGGGAATAGGAAATGGGAGCATGATGGAGTAGGTGCATGCATAAAAAGAGAATTATGTAGGAAATAAATGAATTTCACAACTACTTCCCTCATTCGAGATGAAAAATACATTGTTGAATGGTGTTCTCCAATAATGGGAGAGGGAAAAGGAACCTATGAAGACCAATCACACAAGAAAGGGAATGTACATAGATATTTTTGGGAAGTGGTCGATGTAGATCGATCGTAGTGGTATGATTGCAAAAACATCCAGGGCACTCGTGTATTCCATTCAGTTATAACATCAGGAATTGTAATAGTTGAAATATGGATGAGAAAACTCTCTTGGTTTTGTGGTCCATGTAGTAGTAATGAATGGGATAATTGTGAATCGACAAACTAAGTTGATAGATGGGATCGTGTATCACTCCCCATTAGTCAATGTATAACTATGGACTTATCCCAATTGGAGGATCAGTCAATTATTTTAGTAGATTATGATCATGTCTCAGATCTCATACTGTCAGGTTCGTTGAATCCTTCTACTAAATTTTGAATACCTAGAATTAATGTTTTATGCTTTGGTCATTAAATGGACTCACATTTTAGCACTCCATTTTTTGTAGGGCACATATAAGTAATGGTTTCAATAAGATATAATTAATGGGGAACTAATTATTGGCTGACACAATGCTTAGAGGGAAAACATACCCTCATGCGATCAGTAACAGACTCCGAAGGAATTGAATTTATGATTGGGTCGATGGTTATTAAAGAAGAATATCTGACACATCATGAAAGAAAAAGAAATAAAGGTGGTTATGTATTTCAAGATTATAAACCAGGTCAAGTCGTATACCACTTTACAAACTTGGTTATTGGTACAAACCTTCAGCTACAAACAATGCCAAGAAATAACTCATAAAAGGTACGATACTTCTTTCCTTACTTTGAGCACGAGAATTTAATGGAGACCATCTGTATTAGAAGTGATCTTGATGGTCTACTTGAATGAACATAGGTATGTAAAAGAAATAATTTTGGATTCATTTTGACTGTTGTTAAAATATTTGGAATGCCTTGCTTTGCCTTACCATGCCATGCCTTTGCTTGCCTTGCATTTCCTTTCCTTCACTTGATATTCCATGCCTTTGCATTCCTTTCCTTTCCATGCCTTGCAATTCCTTTCTTTTCCATGCCATGCCTTTTCTTTAATTTCCTTCACTTTTCATGCAATTCCTTCACTTACCTTTCCATGCCATGCCTTTCCTTGCCTTTCTTTGTCTTGCCATGACTTTCCTTCACCTACCATGACATGCTATGTCATGCCATTCATTTCCTTTCCATACCTTGCCTTGCCATGTCTTTTCTTTCCTTCACTTTCCATGACATGCCATGCCATGCCATGCCATACCATTTCATGTCATGCATTTCCTTGACATTACATGCCTTTCCTTGCCTTGTCTTTCCTTTCCTTTCCTTTTCTTCACTTCCCATGCCATATCTTGCCATGCCTTTGCTTTCATTGCCTTTCCATGCCTTTCCATGACATGCCTTGCCTTGCTTTTCCTTCACTTTCCTTTCCATGCCAGGTATTTCCTTTCCATGCCATGCCATGCCTTCACTTTCCATGACATGTCTTTCCATTCCATGCCATTCCTTTCCTTTCCTTAACTTTTCATGCCATGCTTTTTATTTTATTTCCTTGTATTGACTTGTCTTTCCTTACCTTTCCTTCACTCTCCATGTCATGTCATGCCATGACCTGCCTTGCCATGCCATGCCATTCCTTGCCTTTCTTTGCTTTCACTTTCCATGCAATGCCTTCACTTTCCTTTCTATGTCATGTCTTTCCTTGACATGTCATGCCATGCCTTCAATTCCCATGCCATGCCTTGCCATTCCATGCCATGCCTTGCCTTTCCTTCACTTGCCATACCATGTCTTGCCTTTCCTTTCCTTAACTTTCCATGCCATGCCTTGTCATCCCTTGTCATGCATTTCCTTTCCATGCCTTTCCTTCCCATGCCTTACATTTCCTTCACTTTCCATGCCATGCCTTGCCTTTCCTTTCATTGCCTTCACTTTCCATGCCATGCCTTGCCATGCCTTGCTTTTCCATGCCTTGCCATGCCTTTCCATGACATGCCTTGCCTTGATTTTCCTTCACTTGCCATGCCATGCCTTCACTTTTGTTTCCATGCCATGCCTTTCCTTGCCATTTCATTCCATGTCTTCACTTTCCATGCCATGCCTTGTGACACCTTTCCTTCACTTATTATGTCATGCTTTGCCCTGCCTTACCTTCACTTGCCATTCCATGACTTTCCATGCCTTGTCTTGTCGTTCCTTTCCATTCCTTGCCCTGCCATGTCATGCATTTCCTTGTTTTTCCTTCACTTTCCATGTCATGCCTTCACTTTTCATTCCATGCCATGCCTTTCCTTGCCTTTCCATGCCATGCCATGCCTTCACTTTCCATTACATGCCTTTCCATTTCATGTCATGCCTTTCCTTTCCTTTCCATGCCATACCATACAATACCATGCCATGCCTTGCCTTTTCATGCCATGTCATTCCTTGACATGCCATGCCTTTCCATTCCATGCCTTTCCATGTCATTCCTTTCCTTTACATATGATACAATGCCTTGTCATGACATGTCATGCATTTCCTTGCCATGCCTTTCATTGCGTTCACTTGTCATACCATGCCTTGCCTTGCCTTGCTTTTCCTTCACTTTGCTTTCCATGTCATGCCTTGACTTTCCATGCCATGTCATTCCTTCAATTTCCATGACATTCCATGACATGCCTTGCCTTTCCTTCACTTTCCATGGAATTCATTTCCTTTCCTTGCCTTTCCTTTTCTTCACTTACCATGCCATGCCATGTCATGCCTTGCTATGCCTTTCCATTCCTTGCCTTTCCTTCACTTTCCACTCCATGCATTTCCTTTCCTTGCCTTGACTTGCCTTATCTTTCCTTCATTTTCCATGGCATGCATTCCCATGCCTTGCCATGAATTTCCTTGCCATGCCTTTCCATGCCATGCCTTGCCTTTATTTTCCTTCACTTGTCTTGCCTTTACTTTCCTTGCCATGCCTTTCCTTTATTTTCCTTTCCTTCACTTGACATGCCATGCCTTTCCATGCCTTGCCTTACCATGCCTTATCATTCCTTTCCTTTCCATGCCTTGCCATGCCATGCATTTTCTTGATTTTCTTTCACTTTCCATGTCTTGCCTTGCCTTGCCATTCCATGCCATGCCTTCACTTTCCATGTTATTCCTTGTCATGCCTTTCCTTCACTTGTCATTCCATGCCTTGCATTTCCTTTCCTTTCCTTTTCTTTCCATGCTATGCCTTGCTATGCCTTTCCTTGCCATGCCTTTCCTTGCTATGCCTTGCCATGCCTTTCCTTTCCATGCCATGTCTTCACTTGCCATGACATGCCTTTCCATTCCATATCATGCCTTGCCTTGCCTTGCCTTGTCATGCCATACCATACCATGCCATGCTATTCCATGCCATGCCTTTATTGTTCATGCCTTTCCATGTGTAACATAACCATGGTGGGGCATCAAAATTTCTCCCTTCTTAGGAGAATAAAAAAACCCCATTCGGGGTTTCTATCCCATCCTAATCTTCCAAAGCTTTCTAGCCATGATCTCCATGATCTAAATCGAGCTCAAATATGATAAGTAGCCTCTCACAAGTTATTCAGGTTCTTACATCCATATATACTCACATATGACCACGGGATATGACCAGACGCCAAGACAATAGGCACCAAGACAACCACCGTGCAAATCCTCCAGAGTGGCAAATCTCTGAAGCCCACAATTCGACGTTGTGTGTCCTCAAAGATTTTTGACGGTCCTGATTGATTTCAGGACTTCGACATTCAAAATTTTTGAATGCTCCAAAGGCGTTTCTCCTCGAAGTACCCCACACCCGAAGTTCCAGATCAGGCGCCACACGTCCATCTAAATCAATGGATCGGGTCCACTTCGAGAATTCATCGTTCGGGAGTCCCAGCCGCTCACACCACCTTTTCTCCCAGAGTGTTTTATTTCAGAGTTAAAGATCGTGTGTCATGCGTCCTTCTCATTTGATGGTGGGGATCCACTTCGGGTGACCCTCTACTCCATGTTGATTTCTCCCCACTTATGAAGTACGTGATCTGTTGATGCGTGTCTCCCACAAATCGACGACTATAAATTACTTTGGCTCTTCGGGCTTCAGGAATTTCAAACTATCCCCACTCTCTTTCTCTGAAAGTTATTTTACTTGAAGTCAACAATCTGCCGACATGTGTCTCCCATAGATTGACGACTGCAAATCACTTTGGCTCTTCGGGCTTCGGGAGGTTCAACCTCTCCACACTCATTTTCTCCCAGAGTGATTTCACCTAAATTTGATGATCTGTCAACACGTGTCTCCCACATATCGACATCTACAAATCACTTCGTCTCTTCGGGCTTCGGGAGGTTCAACCTCTCCATACTCTTTTTCTCCCGGAATGATTTCACCCGAAGTCGATGATCTGTTGACGTGTGTCACCCATAGATCAACGACTGCAAATCACTTCAGCTCTTCGGGCTTCGGGAGGTTCAACCTCTCCACACTTGTTTTATCTTGGAGTGATTTCACCCGAAGTCCATGGATATCAGCCACGTATCCTCTCTCTCAGATCAACAGTACAAACAAACTTTGTTACTCTGTTGATTTCTAAAGGAACTCATGGCTAACTGCCTCTTAATACTCCAATGTGTGCCACTCCAAGAGGGACACCTAGCAACACCATCACTCGACACATGGGCCCCCACATGAACTCAACGTAATACACATGTCCCCTCAATCAAATGATCATGAGGGATCCCAAAGGATCCTTAAATCCACAGTCCACATTAACTTCGGGTCTTTGGGGGTTTTGGTGTTACCAAACCCCTGTCCTCCTGAAGTGGTCAATGTTGGGCTGACTATATCATAAATCTGATGTTCGGGACACTCCTGAGGCATCCTCAAATATACGACCCATATTGACTTCGGGACTTCGAGGGATTCACCTCATGTGCAACAAATATGATCAATTTATCAAACCTGCAAAATTTTGAAGGGCTCGAATGGTTAACGCCCATGTTCCTTCTCTAGATTCAATGATTGTGAAGAACTTTAGCTCCTCCTGAACTAATATCATTGATTCATCTTTCAATTGAAAGGATCTCTCCTTTAGGGGCTTGAAACTCACTATTCTACCTAAGTTCTGTTAGCTCCTCAAATAATTAAGTATTTTGCGCTAATTCTCCTGAACTTAACGCTTAGAGAAATCCTTCACACACCTCTTAGTCTCATCTATAAACTCTAGAACTTAAGGGGGGGTCCTCGATCTTTGTCTACCTCGCAAAGGCTCTGTGCACACATGCACTACCCCTCATGAGCTTGACCAACCCTTTCCTTCAGAACGACTAGGAGTGACAGAATGCACACATGAGGCTAAGCCCAAATTCAACAATTCACAGTTTATTTATTTTAACTCGAACCACCACAGGGATCAGTCATTTATGTGTACAGGCAAGAGAATTTATTATTTTCTTAAATACACAATTAGGAATAATTGAATGGATACAGTATATCCATTAAGTAAACATGTCCATTCGTGAAACATTCATATAATATCCAACCTTAATTCACAGTTACCACTTAAATACACAAGATATAAGATTACTTATCTATTACAGGTGGAGGCCAACTAACTAACTATGGGTGTTCGTACTTATACCCAACCATAGGCTCAGAGGCATTCATTCTTATCACTCTGGCCACCCCCATGCCAAGCCATGATATCACCAGGGAATTTATGCCAATTCTCATTGATCCTTTCTCTTTTGTATCTTCTGTGAGGTTTATCAGATGCTTCCTCAACATCAATCTTGCGACCTTCTGCTCAAGTCTCATTCTCTGCATAATCTCATAGATCTCCCTCTCTTTCACGACCTCGATGAGGTTTATCAGATTCTTTCTCTGCATCAAGCTCATGTCCTTCAACTTGTTATGTGCTGCTCGAATGTTCCATGAATTCTCCACTCTTCTCTTCATATCCTCTTCCATGCCTTTCACGCACATTCCTCCTATCATGTTCCTTCTATCAGAAAGAAACCCCAGGTCCATTCTTGGTCCACAGGACCCTGTGGTACTTTGGGATGACCTTTTGAATCTAGACCATGCTTCCATTCATGAGGGTGGTTGAGGTTTCAACCACCGATCTTTTTCTTATTAACTTTTCTCTTATGTTTCTCACATTCTTTCTTCTAGTGATATCACGACTAGTACTTTCAAGGCTTCACCCCCACAGACAGTGATTTGGAAATTGAAAAATAATACATTTACATGGTTCCCATGCTACAACATGGTAATCCTAATTAATGATTAATTACAAGTTGGGGGAAACAGGGGTGCTACACCATGCCATGTCTTTCCTTTCCATTCCATGTCATGCCATGCCATGCATTGCCTTGCCATGCCTTGCCTTTCCTTCACTTTCCATGACATGCCTTGCCTTTCTTTTCCTTCAATTGGAATGGCATTCCTTGCCGTGCCTTTCCATTCCATGCCATTCCATGCATTTCCTTTCTATGCCTTGCCTTGCCATGCCTTTCCTTTCCTTCACTTTCCATGCCATGACATGCCTTTCCATGCCATCCCATGCCTTTCCATGTCATTCATTTCCTTTCCATGCCATGCGTTCCCATACCATGCCTTACCATGCCATGCCATGCGTTCCCATA
Source organism: Picea mariana (assembly GCA_032191745.1). Lineage (NCBI taxonomy): Eukaryota > Viridiplantae > Streptophyta > Pinopsida > Pinales > Pinaceae > Picea > Picea mariana. Next base: position 38,471 of record JASDQU010371978.1, on the reverse strand, counting down.
CCATGCCTTACCATGCCATGCCATGCGTTTCCATGCCATTCCTTTTCTTCAATTTCCTTGTCATGCCTAACCTAACAAGGTGTTAAATTGTCAAACATATGTAATAAGCACTAAGAAAAACCCTAGTTCCATAGATGCTCCAACAAATGGTTTTTCAGAGAACAAAATGACAACGGAGGGGCCCCACTAACTGAAACACGGTGTTTTGTATCCAATGCAACTGACGATTCACCCATCCAAGTTTTTTTTTGTATTTTATCGCGAGTTGCAGCTCGCCTCCTCAAGTCATTGGGGAATAAAATCCAAACCGAGCAGCATAGCATAGTTTCGTAAGCTCCCGCAAGTCTATTTTTCCAAGGCCCATGCAACTACACTACCCATAAATTCTTGACACAGTGTTCTTGAAAATTGACCTCCTATTCAGAAATCGTATTATGCCTCATTGAGAAAAACCCTAGTGTTGGAGATACTCTATCAAATGGTTTTTGGAGGACAAAATGAAAACAAAGGGGCCCCACTAGCTGAAAATCGATGCTTCAAATACATTGAAACTAACGGTTCACCCATCCGAGTCTCTATTTGAGTTTTATCGTGAGTTACAACTCACCTCCTCAAGCCATTCAGGGACATGTGGTCAATTTGTTCTATGGGCATAAAATCCAAACCGAGTAGCATAACAAAGTTTCGTAAGCTCCCGCAAGTCTGTTTGGCTAAGGCCCGCATGACTACACTACCCATAAATTACCAACATAGTGTTCTTGAATATCAACCTCCTCTTCAAAAATCACACTATGCCTCATTGAGCAAAACCCTAGTGTCGTAGATACTCCAACAAACAATTTTCCAAAGGATGGAATGATAGAGGAGGGGTCCCACAAGATGAAACCCGATGCTCTAGATCCAATGAAACTGATGTTTCACCCATCTGAGTCCTATTTTGAGTTTTATCGTGAGGTGAAACTTGCCTCCTCGAGCCATTTAGGGATATGTGGCCAATTTGGTCCGAGGGCATAAAATCCAAACCAAATGGCATAATAGAGTTTTGTAATCTCCCACAATTATGTTTGGCCAAGGCCCATGCGACTACACTACCCATAAATTCCTAACATAGTGTTCTTAAAAATCGAACTCCTCTTCATAAATTGCACTATGCCTCATTGAGAAAAACTATAGTGTCAAAGATACTCCAAAAAATGGTTTTTCAAATCACAAAATGACATCAGAGGGGCGCCACTAGCTGAAACTCGGTGCTTTGAATCCAATGCAACTTACGGTTCTCCCATCCAGTCTCGGTTTGAGTTTTATCATGAGTTTCCACTTGCCTCCTCATGCCATTTAGGGACATGTGGCCAATTTGGTCTGGGGGAATAAAATACAAACCGAGTGGCATAACATATTTTTGTAAGCTCTCGCAAGTTTTTTTGTCCAAGGCCCATGCGACTACACTACCCATAAATTCATGACAAAGTGTTTTTGAAAATCAACCTCCTCTTCAAAAATTACACTATGCCTAATTGAGAAAAAACCTAGTGCGGTAGATATTCCAACAAATGATTTTCTGGAGGACAAAATAATAGCAGAGAGGGACCACTAACTAAAACCTGATGCCCTGAATCCAATGCAAATGACGATTCACCCATACAAGTCTCGGTTTGAGTTTTATTGTGAGTTTCAAACCGCCTCCTCAAGCCATTCACGGACATGTTGGTATGAAAACACAACATGTTGGTCTAGGTAAATCCTATTAATTATGATAACCCATGTTTTACAAATATATGATACCTTAAATATATGAATAAATAGAGCTTATGTTATAACCTTGATATTTTGATGGCAAGTGAATGCAAGGAAAGGAATGGAAAGTGAAGGCAAGGCATGGAAAGTGAAGGCGTGGCATGGCAAGGCATGGCATGGCATGGCAAGGCATGGTATGGAAAGACATGGTATGGAAAGGAAAGGTAAGGCATGGCATGGAAAAGCGTGGCATGCCAAGGAAAGGAATGACATGTTATGGAAAGATATGGCATGGAAAGACATATCATGGTATGGAAAGGCATGGCATGGCAAATGAAAGGCATGGCAAGTGAAGGCAAGGCAAGGCATGACATGGCATGACATAGAAAGGCATGGGATGGAAAGGCATGGTATGGAAAGGCATGACATAGAAATTCATGGTATGGTATGGAAGGGTATGGCATGGAAAAGGAAAAGCATGTCATGGAAAAGGAAAGACATGGCATGGAAAAGGCATGGAAAGTGATGGAAAAGGCATGGAAAGGAAAAGGCATGGCATGGAAAATGCATGGAAAGGAATGAGATGGAAAGGCATGGTATGGAAAGGGCGCATGGTATGGATAGACAATACATGACAAGTGATGGCAAGGCAAGAAATGGCAAGGCATGGCATGGCAAGGAATACCATACCATACCATACCAAGGCAAGGTGAGGCATACCATACCAAGGCAAGGCATACCATGGCAAGGCAAGGAAAGGCACATCATACCATACCATACCATACCATACCATGCCATGCAAGGCCATGTAAAGGCAAGGAATACCATACCATACCATATCATACTATATGATACCATACCATACCATACCATACCATACCATAACATACCGTGCAATGCAAGGCATGGAAAGGAATGGCATGGTATGGAAAGGCATGGCATGGAAAAGACATAGAAAGTGATGGAAAAGCATGGGATGGAAAGACAAGGTATTCCTTCAAGGCATGGAAAGTGATGGAAAAGGCATGGCAAGGCATGGGATGGAAAGGCATGGTATGGATAGACAATACATGGCCAGTGAAGGAAAGGAAAGGCATACCATACCATACCATACCATGGAAAGTCAAGGAATACCATAAAAAACCATTCAAGGCCATGGAAAGCCAAGGAATACCATACCATATGATACCATAACATACCATATCATACCATACCATATAATACGATACCATGCAAGGCAAGGCAAGGCAAGTCCATGCAAGGTAAGGAAAGGCAAGGCAGTGCATGGCATGGCATGGCAAGGCAAGGCATGGCATGGAAAGGAAAGGTATTCCTTCACTTGTCTTTCATTCACTTCCATACCATACAATACCATACCATACCATACCATACCATACCATGCCAAGGATACCATAACATACCATACCATACCATTACACCTTTTATTAAATTTTTGTCTTAATTTTCAGCCCTTTAGGGCTTTATGTCTATAATATTGTAGGTTGTCATGTGCCATCTTTCATTTCAACATAACATGGATGAAATTTGGTTTGGTAGCTATTTGGATGAAATTTTGATTCTTTGAGGATAATTTGTCTTGTCTATGGTCATTGGTGGATTCTCTTTCACTCTCATGGTTAATTTCTTCATCAATTTTTGTGGTAAGAGTGTTTATTTTCTGCAATTCATTCATTGAAGCTATCAAACCATTGCTCTTTGTTTGTCATTGTTTCTAAAGGATTATCTCAAGGATATAATTCCACTACAACCTTGAGGATTTATATTTTTTTTTTAGAAGAGGATATGGAGCTATAGTGCTTAACACCCCTATTCTTACAAATGAATAGTGCCTTCAAATTCAGCAAGTGAATAGTGCATTCTATACCTCTCTAAAAGAGATTTCATTTGGCATCTTCAGTGTGTTGATTTGGTGGTTATTTAGTGCTGTTGTAGAAAAATTATTCTACAGCCAAGTGGCTGTCATATAATCTTCAGAAATAATTTATTTCATCCTTCTAAAAGTGTGCAAAGTGGTTGCTAATTTTCTTGAGGTATTATCTAGTTGATTGTGCCTTATTATCTCAAGTATTTAGTGACCTCCATTGGACTTATTATCTCAAGTATTGTATTGTGACCCTTAGATAATCCCTTGGCCTTTCCCATATTTCCCCCAGGGGGTCACCCAGAGTTCTTCCTAAGGTAATAGTAGGTTGTAATTCTGGTTGTTGTCCATTTGTTGTGATCATGAAGGGCTTTAGCACAATCTACAACTTGTGCGATAATAGGGCTGCCATGTGCCATATTTCATTTCATCATATCATGGCAAGCCAAGTCAAGGAAAGGCATACCATACCATACCATACCATGGAAATGCAAGGCATACCATACCATACCATATCATACCATATCATACCATACCATGCCGAGGATACAACACCATACCCTACCATACCATACCATACCAAGGCATACCACACCATACCATACCATACCATGGCAAGGAAATCCAAGCCAAGGCATACCATACCATACCATGTGAGGTTTAAGTTTAAATTTGTTTAACTAACTTGTTTTAAAGGCTAGGATACCATGCCATACCATGCCAAGGATACCATACCATGCAAGGCAAGGAAATACATACCATACCATACCATGGAAATGAAAAGCATACCATTCCATACCATACCATGGCAAGGCAAGGAATACCATACCATACCATGCATGGCTTGGCAAGGCATGGCAATGGCATGGCTTGGAAATGGCACGAAAATGGCATGGCATGGAAATTGCATGGCAATGGCAAGGCATGGAAATAACATGGCATGGTGTGCCTTGAAAAGGCATGGAAATGACATGGCATTGAAAGGAATGGCATGGAAAGGAATGGAAATGGCATGTAAAGTCATGGAAATGGCATGACAAGGAAAGGAAAGGAAAGGATATGCAAGGCATGGCATGGTAGGACATGCAAAGAAAGGCATGGCAAAGTAAGCCAAGACAAGGAAATACAAGGAAAAGTATAACAACCCTTAAAAAAGTAATCATTATTTGAAAGGGGGATGAAAATGCAAGCTTAAAATAGGGTTTAGATAAAAAATGTTCGTTGAAATGCAAGATGACACATGATAGCCATACAATATTTAGTACATCAAGCCCTAGAGGGATGGTAATTATGACAAAAATTTAATAAAAGGTGTCAAGGTGTATTCCAAGGGTTTAATTGTGAAGCATGACAATGACACGACATGACAATGGCATAGCAATGTTTCTTTTTTTGTTATTCTTGTTTCATTGCAATCCACATTTTTATTTGACTTTTTCCTTAGATAATTTTATGGACCATTATATTTATTGTTATATAGGTTAAAATGGGAAACTACATGACAAGAAATGAGAAGCTACATGAGAATGGCATGGCATGACATGGAAATGGAAATGGAATGCCATGGAATGGATTGGCAAGGCATGACAATGGAATGGCAATGGAATGGCATGGCAAGGGATGAAAATGGCATGGCAAGGCATGCCAATGACATGGAATGACACTAGCATGGCATGGCATGGCTTGGAAATGGAACGAAAATGGCATGGCAAAGCATGGAAATGGAAATACATGCAATGTCATGGAATGTAATGGCATGACATGAAATGGAAAGAAATGTAAATGGCATGATATGGCAAGGAATGGAAATGGTGTGAAAATAGAAATGACATGGGAATGGCATTCCATGGAATGACTTGGAAAGGCATGACAATGGAATGGCAATGGCATGGCATCAACAAGTTTGTGGGTTTGGGTTTGGGAGGGTCCTTTGTCTCTTTGTGTTCTATACCCCAACAATTGGGTAGGAGTGTGAAATAAACTCTCATAGACGGTGAAGGGAAAATAATAATGGTTTCAAGTCTCCATGGAGGAATTTTGGTAGTTAATTTCTTTGGTGTGTCAAGAAATGTAACCTCAAAACGTTTATTTGTAGGTGGAAAATGAGACCCATTGTAAGATCTATTTTCCATGTGAACTCTCTCATTCTATTGATAAAAATCAATAAGTATAGTGGACATCATGGAAGACTGAATAAATGTTATTAATAATTGATGGGTTTAACAAAATTTACATATACCCACTACACAAGCTAAACAAACATGAGTTCATTAATGAGTCATTGACTAGTATTTTTGGCATTTATGAAGGGTTACACATAAATGAAATGATTTTATATATGTCATGCATAAAAAAAGGGGAATAACGTGTGTRCCCTAGAAATCGGTCAAATTATGGATTGAATCAACTAAGAAAATAACAACTAGGCTTCTCAAAGGAATGTCAAAGGAAGACCAGGGTCAAGGTTTTGTCCTAAGGAGACTAGGAATACTAGGACTTATACCTATATGAGGAAAGAAATACTTTTATCATGTAGCTCTGGTAAGAGAAGAAGTTATGGTTTTGTGGCACTTAAAAACCCTAGTGCTACCTAATGTGCTTGTTAGCGGGAATATATAGGGAGTTGATCTTGTACAAGTGTGGGATACAAATTTCGGTTCCAAAAAGGACTTACCATTGTGTATTCTACATTGTTGATGGTCTCTAATGGAGTGATCTATTGGCTAATGTTATCTTATGGTTTCCATTGCTAGGGTTTGAAGAGCCTGACTTCTAACAACTCTTGATAAGATATTGGTAGGTACATGTACTTCATATTATAAATATATACAAAGTGTTTGGTTTGTCCAAATGGTGTGTACTTTCATATTGAATTTTAGCTTATGTCGTCTTCATAATTGAGTAATTATAGTACTAGTTATGGAGGTTAATTTCACACAACATTGAGCTGAGTTTGTTAAGTGATTTCAAATTATGTAGAAGATAAATGAGAAACTTTATTTCTATAATAAATTATTTTAATATGCCATTTTTTAGGTCACAATATTTTCAAGTGACCACTATTTGAGTGTGGATTGTCATTGGATTTAGATGGAGATAATTCAAGAGGTATTCCATGCATTGTTGGTTGTGAGTTAGAATATGGATATCCACAACATTCATGCAAATAATTCAGAAGGAATGATCTATTGATGATGTAAAGATACATGGTTGATTAGCAAGCAATGCTACTTGAGAAGCATTAATTGGTTATGGATTTAGCACTTAGCAATCTTTTCCACCATAAGATATTCGTTAATGTGTAACATAAGTATTTTTAATCACTTTAGAAAAAAATCAAGGGATCAATACACATGAAATTCATACATTCATCAACATAAAATGAAGAAACAATGAGATTCATAAAAAGTGTTCCATGAAATGTGTGTGTGTGTGTGTGTGTGTGTGTGTGTGTGTGTGTGTGTATAACATCATCTAAATTGTTCATTTTTTACAAAATGGAAACTTGTGTCCAATATACAAAGCAACAACAAGTTAACTAACATAAAAAAACATCCATATCATGGCCTAGATACAAAATGGTAGTGGTTGGTAAATCATTGAACACTACCATCCTCGCCACCCTCAGGAGCATCCTGGAAATCAATCTTTCTTCTCTTGATCGAGGAAGAACCTTGAGAGGTTCTAGGCTTGGGCATGCTTCGATGCTCTCGAGACTGCACAAAGAATAAACATTGTTATAAGTTTTTTTCCTCAATGAATTAATAAACATGCAAAATGATACTTTGTAATTTAACCTAAGACAACTCACTTCATATGATATTTTCATTCATGACGGTGTTACCCTCTTCTGTGACCCCAGTCTCTCTGTGATGCCACCCTGCATTAGTTAGAAGGATCAAGTCAATAAAATTAAACAAATATGCATAAAATGAAATTCATAAAAAGAAAAAAATTATCATCAACGCTTTATCTCATCGTGAATATCCCAGGCCTCGATGGGGATTCACTAGTAGATGGAGCACTAGTTTGTACAACCTGCTCGAAGAAAATCTCTACTATGGCAATCTTAGTCGATGGGGTCGATGGAAATGTTGGGGGTGGGCTGCGATGGTCACCCACAGGTTGTACCAATGATTACAACTCCCTAGGCCTGGAAAAAGGTAACCCAGAAGCAATGCACAGGTGCCTAGGGAGTGAAAATGTACTATAGCTAGCAAATATATCTACACCCTGCATACATATTAATAAAATTGAACTATTAGTACAAACTAGTATAATTAAAAAAAATAAACACAAACAATTTCATAATTCTATGATATTTGACTCTACACATGATACCTGTGACACAGGTGAATTTTGCATCCTAGATGGAAAATTTTCGACATCACCTACTCCAAAATCCTATAGAAACAAGAGAACATTAAAAAATTGAGTATGCCATAAAATAAATAAATGACTAAGGTGAATTTATCATATGTGACACATACTTAAGTGTGAGGTGCACCCAATGAAAAAACAACCTCTACTGTTGCATCAATGTTGGGGCTAGGCATTGATGCATCCATCGACATAGAGAGTATACTTCTAGGATTTAACAACTGCAAAACAAAATACAATTAAATATTGATATAAATACACATAATACAAAANATAAATATATAACAATGAAGAACATAAATAGGGTTACGATACTAACTTCCTCCATGAAACTATATTGCCCACTGGGCTCTATAGTCCCATAGAATATCTTCTTGCATCTTGAGCATATGTGAGGTTCACATGGATGGATGTTATGTCCATTTTTCCTCTCCTCACTATAATATTCCATGCATGTTTAACCTCCAGCCCCTCTATCAATGTCACCAGCAGCCACCTCTTGCCTAGATAGTGCAACAAAGATAATGTGTTGCAATAGGCTATGAGTCAATGATGAAATGGATATATTTACATGTTGCAAGCTCTTTGCAACAAGAGGATGTTGGGTAGGGTGGTCAGGCCTTCACCTGCGAGGACGAGGACCTAACATAAGGTCGCACCTAGAATTCTCTCGATCCTGTGTGGACACTAGAACCACCCACTGTAACTCTCTGATGTCAAATTAGTTGAAATGCTTACCCATAATAAACTCATCCCATAATTTTCTCATAAAATATAAGGGCACCTCCCTGTTATTGCAGGGAGGTTTATCAAAAACCATATACCACCTATCCATCCAATTTTGACTAATCTTGGATGGATGCACCAGTCAATGGAGATGTGTTTCTTGTTCAATGGTAGTTCTTGTCTAGTTCTAGGATCCCTAAAAATAGACAATATTTGTGGTTTTGAAATTCCCATCTCTTTCACTTGGATTCTGTAAAAACCAGTGCTATAGAACTCATACAATATTGCTCTATAATTAGAAATAGAGGTCAATTTCCCTTGGGAACTTGCAATGGAATTCATAATTATGTCCAAAGAAGTGGCCAAGGAGACTCTATTAGGTTCTCTAGTGTCCTTTAATTGTTCCTCAAGGGTTCTTAATATATCTAACCTCTTTCAATTTGAGTGTTTACATTGGGTGGTTGTCGTGGGTTGGGGTTTTTATCTTCTTGTTTTTTATTCTGAGTGGTTTACATTATCTCGGGGTTCCATTATATTATAAATTTTGTAATTTAAAATCCATGACATCTAAATTAGGTTGGTCTTTTAATTAAAATACAAAATTACAATTTTTTTTTAAATTATGATTTTTGGAAGCAAAAAAATAAATTGGAAATGACTAAATTGAGTTAAAATATGATAAATTAAACATACCTGGACAAGATCCTCTCTCTCTATCTCCTCTCTACCTCCTCAATTCGCTTAATAAGAGTGGAAATGCGAGCGCAATTTGTGCACAATGACCACAGATCACACTCCCGACCTATTTAAAAAAATATCAGTACGAACACGGGTGCGTTCCTAAGAACATGCATGCATTCTTTCCACTAAAACTATGTGGCATGCCTCATGGAGGTTCGTCTACCTCCAAACCTACGACTTTAGGAATGCCTGCACATTCCTAAGATCGTGCACGCATTGTTTCGAGTGCACTTTCATGCTGCATGGATTGCCACTTTTTCAGCCATGAACTTCTTGCACTTACCTTGTATCCTAGATGGCATGAAAATACACTTACCAAAAGACACACAAAAAAATCACTGCCAACATGAGAGGATGAATCAATTCTCTTTCCATAAGTGAAGGGATTGATTAACTTCCTAGGAATGGAAAAATTTTGGGATACTGATAATTCTTGGGAAGGGAGACCATTGGGGTGCTTGACATTCCAAGGTAGGAAGCGCGATAATTTGAATGGGTTACCCATAAAATGGTTATAGATTCAGAGGGAAAGATAAAACTAAAATATGTGAAGGAGAAAGGGTTCTTAGATTTTAGGTTTGAAGAGGTTGAACTAGTAGGGGAAAGGATGAAATTTCTCAACCAAAGGAAGTTGTGTCCCCAAGTAAAGAACAATTGGCAAGGTACCACTCGTTTATGTCATTCTAAAAGTGAATGATGTAATATGCATCGTGGAAACAATTTTTCCATTAAGTATTATCATTGAGACATTCATTCAGATTATGACTGCAACAAATTATTGCCAACAATTCACATAATTTATGGCTACCATTCCTCAATTTTATTACATATATATTTGCACGATGGGTGTCCAAGATAAATTGTAGATGATAACTAAACTTTCCAAGGATGTTGACTTTCCATCCAAATGAGATGGGAAAGATATTAATCATAGCTGGAATAGGGACACTTTTTCGAGGAGAATGTTTTAGTAAATATCAATAAACAATAAGTAAGCATTGATTTATGTTGGTCATTCACATCATAATGCAATTCAAACATTTTTTGGTGATCACATATAGATCCAATTGCAAGTGGACTTGAAGGAAGTTATGGGATTATAGCTCATGTTGGTGTCACTATCCCAACATGAATTTCTAAAAAGGTTCTTCCAAGCTATCAAATACTAGAACAACTTGTAAAGAGGACCATTTTCCTTTTGTCATAGAAAAACCAAATAGCACTGAAAGTCATTGCTAAATTTTTCAAGAAAGGATATCAAGAGATGAGATCATAATTCATCTTGTCATTTGAAGAATACGTTCTTAACTATAGATGTTGTAGGCCAAAGGCTTGGAGGACTTGTGAGGAAACCCAAATTTTAGTTGATGCTAGGATTCATTCAATATTCATACAAGGGGTTGATTAGTAGGGGATTGACTATAATTTTAAATAATATGAGTTGTGCTTTGTATTTTTTTTTTTGACAAGTCTGAAACAATTGATCCATTGTAATATGTTGCTTGCCAAGAGGTTCTACATTGACATTATATTGTTGTTTTTATTATTTGAGTTTCCATGATTATATTTCCTTCATTTGTTTATTTTTATTCATTTTCATTCATTTCATTAAAATAATTTGTAGACTTGGTAAAACATGTCACATAACCATCAAAAGCATACACAAGACATTCAAGTAAGATAGCATTAACATATTTTGAAAGAGTAAATAATATATACAAGTTCAAAGAGTAATTGAGTATTTTTGTTAATGACATGGACTATCCATGGGCCTACTCTTTATTGACCAAACACCTAGAGATTAATAACATGTAATGCAGAAACTATTTTCATAGATTCCCAACAAATATGACCTCTATCTTGTGCTCCCTTGGTATATTTTTCTTCATGGGAAAATGAATGTTATGAAATCAATTTCTTCCCAACCATTGTACCCTTAGTTCCAAGGTACCCCCAATGAAATGGTTATGATTCATAACTCCTCTCATAATATAAATTTGTATTCCCATCTATACCCTGAAATCCACTCATGCTCCTCTTCCTATATTAATTTTTGTTGCATCATATGATATTTTAGGTTACTATCTGATCTCGAGGATAAAAAAAGTTCTCCAAAATAAAAAATTTCAAAAGTGATAAAAAAAAATGGTTTCATTGCGTAGATCTCGTCTTCACAATCCCAATGCAACTTGAACGGGCTCAAACAGAGTTCGTATGGAAAAGTTATCGCGTTCTGTCCATTTTCCCAAATAGGCAAATTTTTTGTTGACTTTGCAGTCCGTATAGTCCGTACAGTTGACGTGGCAGCCGATTGGGCAGTTGTGCTGCCACATGGTAGCTGACTAGACATGGATAACTAGGTAGGTGACGTGGAAAGGTGTTGATGTGGACCAGTGGTTTGTCGACATGTGGCAGTGGTGAGTTGACCTATGTGTTGACGTGGGCTAATGGCAGGGTGCCATGTGGACCAACTAAGGGCTACCATGTGGCACCCCACTGACCAAAATTTTGGTTAGACCAGTCCGCCTATGGGGTGTTTCTTAACCCTATAGGGTGCGACCTATATT
>JASDQU010371978.1:3896-19268 GCA_032191745.1 Picea mariana | reverse complement strand
CTTCTTATCCTACCTTCTCCACTACTGTACTTGCCATCAATGACAAGTCTATGCTTCCTGTAAAACATGCCAACAATCCTTTGTACATTCTTCCTACACCCATGCCATCTTCATTGCTGTACTTGCCATCAATGACAAGCATATGCTACTTGTTAAACATTTTCCAACAAACTTCACATGGCGGGATATTTAGCAGTAGGGTCGAGGCTAAGCCCCATCTTTGTTCACCGTGCACACAACAGGACCGTGGGCTAGGGATTATCCCTAGCCTATAGTCATACCACCTGAGAAATTTTCCCATGTGTCCTGGAGAACATATTATATGGGGGCCAGTCGATGAGGGCAGGCGGTTAGCCAAGCCCTTGGACACGTAACCCCCACGCGACTAGGAATTTTGGGAGGTTGGCACCATTTTCATTAACCGCATGCCAAAAGTGCCCAAAATGCCTGAAATATGTGCAAATCTAGGTTCCGAGAGCGCAAGGCCAAGTTTATCCATGGGGTGTTCATTTTGGACACCGATTTTGTTGTAGGAGAAGGGAAAAAATTTCAAGAGGGATAACTTTCTCATTTATTTTCCAATTCAAGTGGAGCAAGAAGCTAAACAAGGGTTTTTGGTTGTTCTGGAGCCAATGGAGCCATTATTTTTGTAGTTTGATCACTGTAAATAATTTTATTGCACGTATTGAACACTTAATGAAAGAGGACCATTGGAAGTTAGACCAGGAAATGTATCCCAGGAGAGGGGCGAACTCCTTTATCATTTGTTGTGTTATGTGTGTTATTTGATGGTTGTTATCTCTGTTATTTTCTGCAAATTTGTGTTGTTAAGTTAAAGAAAAATCCATGTTCTTGCAAATTTATCCATTTCCCAAGTCACATAAAATATCACTTACATGTTGTACAAGCCTTTCATTTCATATCAGTTGGTATCAAAGCTATGGTTATGGTGAAGGTTTGATTTGTTTTCAAGTGTTTTTCTGATGCTTACAAGGTTGAATCTTACAAGAGGAGAAGGAAAGATTTTGGATCCAATTTCTCAACTTTCAAGAAGGAGAACAATTCATTCACCTAAAGTTTGAAGGAGACATTCAACAAGTATGTCTCATGAGGAGAGTCATGAAACCCTCACTTCATATGAAGAAACTTTTAGAAAATCCTTCTTTGATATGACATAAATGGTGAAAATTTTATAGGAAGAGAGGAATGCAAGGTTGCAAGGAGAGAGCTCAAATCCTCCAAGAGGTAATGGTGATAACACTCCAAGAGGTAATGGAGGTAATGGTGATAACACTCCAAAAGGAAATGGAGGGAATGGTGGAAAAACACCTCCTTCACCGCCATCTTCAACTTCTTCCACCCTTTCACAACCATCTCCAAATTATCCAAAGGAACATGGTAAAAACCATTTGCTTAAGCTTGATATAAAGTTTGAATTTCCTATGTACAATGGGGAGGTAAATGCTAAGAGATTGGATAATTGGGTTCATCAGATTGAAGTGTATTGCAGGATACAAATAATGCAAGATGATGAAACCAATATTCAACTTGCTTCTCTTAGATTGGAAGGTGCAACACTCATTTGGTGGGAATCAAAAACTCAAGATGACATGAAGAAACATGGTAAATTTTTATCCTCTTGGAATGATTTTTTGTTGCAATAAGAAGGAAATATTATCCATTAGCATACATGTAAAAAGATACTATGGATTGGAAAAACTTTAGGCAATCTAAAGGGGAAAATGTGCAAAGATATACTCAAGAATTTAGAAAAGAGATTTGATTTTGGGTATAGATTTATCCTCTCAAGATACTCTACTCAAATATATTTGAGGATTGCATAGTTATTTGAGAAACACAATTCTCATGTTTAACCCTACAAAACTAGATGAATTTTTTGTACATGCAACTGATTTAGAAGCAAGAGGGAAGAATGTTCCTCAAGAGAGAAACAACAAACCATTTAAGAATGAAGACAAAGGAAAGGGGAAATTCAAAGGAAAAGGAAAGACGAATGCTTCATTCAAGAAAGGGGGAGAAAAACTCACATGTAAACACTATTCAAAAGAAGGTCATGATGAAGACCATTGTTGGAAACTTCATTCTGAAAAGAGACCCAGAAAGTTCAATAACAAAGGGAAACAAAATATTGTTGCAACTACACAACATGATTTAGGATCTTATTCTGGAGATGAAACTAAGATCACATCCATGGGTTTTAAAGGTAATGACTCTATTGCTAGCACTAGTTCTTCAAGTAGTAGCCTCAATGAAAATCAACATGAAAATAAAGAATAGAGTTTTTCCACATAAGGGTTATTTCAAAGCATGCCAATATAGATACACTATTTGATAGTGGTTCACAAGAAAACCTCATTTCTAAGGACACTGTCAAGAAATTGAATTTGGAAACAACTCCTAATCCTAAATCATATCCTTTAGGTTGGATATGTGAGAACGAAAAATTGCATGTGACTAAGAGATGTAAATTAAGATTTTCCATCACTGCAAACTTTATAGATGAGGTAGATCTTGATGTCATTCCATTGGATATTTGTAGTATTGTTTTGGGAATTCCATATTTATATGATAGGAGATCCATATTTCATTGTCATGAGAACAAATATCATTTGTTTAAAAATGGATTTGAGTACATTGTTAGAGAACATATTAAAAGGTTGAATTTGTCACTTGTGAATGCTGGACAAATGAAGAGGTTAGTCAATACTAGTAAGCACTGTGTACTCTTGATGATCAAACCCAAAGAGTATGTTGAAAATGAAGCTTTCCAAGGATGTATTTCAAAGTTAAAATTTTATTTGTATGAGGTTGTTAACACATATGATGAGATGTTTAAGGAGCCCAAAGGATTGCCTCCTAAAAGAGGTATCCAACATGAGATCCAATTGCAACAATATTTTCCTCTTCCAAATATTGGCATGTATAGGATGTCAGTCATGGAGAATGTAGAAATCAAAAAACAAATCCAAGATTTGCTTGACAAAGGGGTTATCAGGCCAAGCACATCGCCATGTGGGTCACCAATTGTTTTAGTAGCAAAGAAAGATGGTACATGGCACATGTGTGTATATTTCAAAGCCTTGAACAAGATTACGGTAAAGAATCATTACCCTCTTCCTAGAATTGATGATTCACTTGATCAATTAAAATATGTTGTGTATTTCACTAAGTTGGACTTGATAAGTGGTTATCATCAGATTAGGATTGTTGAAGGAGACACATGGAAAACAACTTTCAAAACAAAGCAAGGTTTGTATGAATGGATGGTTATGCCATTAGAGATTTGTAATGCTCCTGCAACATTCATGTGAGTTATGAATGATGTCTTAAGGCCTCTTCTTTATGAATTTGTAATTTTCTACTTAGATGACATCTTGATATTTAGCAAGTCTCGTGAAGAAAATGTCAAGCATGTGAAGCAAGTCTTAGATGTATTGAAGAAAAAAAAAATGTTTTTAAAGATGTCTAAATGCGAGTTTGGAAATACCTCATTAGTTTACTTGGGACATATTGTTGGAAGGGGGAAATTGAAGATAAATCCCTCAAAGGTCAATATTGTAGATTGGCCCAAGCCCAACAATGTAACAGAGATTAGAAGATTTTTGGGAGCATCCCAATATTGGAGAAAGTTTATTTCTAATTTTTCTTCAATTGCAGCTCCATTACATGTCGTGACAAGCATTAAGCAGGTTTTCCAATGGGGAGGCAAGCAACACAAAGCTTTTGATGCATTGAAGGAGAGAATTAGTTCAGCTCAAGTTCTTGTACTTCCCGATTTAAGGCAACCATTTGAGATACAAATATATGCAAGTCAATATGGCATGGGAGTAGTATTGTTGCAACATGGTAAACCCATATGTTACCATTATGAAAATTTTATTGGTGTAGTGGCTAATTATCTTGCATATGACAAGGAATTGTATGCATTGGTGCAAAGTGTGAAAAAGTGGAAACACTATTTGTTGGGAAAGGAAACTATTATTCACATTGATCATCAACCTTTGCAATACTTGCAATCACAAACTAAGCTACAACAAGCAAGGCATTTCAGATGGATGTGTTTCTTGCAACAATTCCACTTGATGATAAGGTATAAGAAAGGCATCTATAACAAGGTTGATGACATGCTTTCTAGGCCAATTGTTAGTTCTTCAGTTATTCTTATGCATAATTCCTTAATGCATGACAACTATGTTGAACAATATGCTTTAGATGTTGATTTTAAATACGCATATGCAACTTTGTGTCAAAGTAACCAAGTAGAGGAATTGAATTACCATGTGCATGACAAACTTTTATATCATCTTGGCAAGCTATATATTCCATAGGGTGAAAGAGTCAACATCATAAGGGAAACACATACTTCTCTTATTGTTGGCCATTTATGTGTAGGAAAGACGGTGGCAAATTTGCAAAGGTATTGCTATTGGCCTAAAATGAATGAAAGTGTATCACAATATATAAGAGGATGTTCTTTATGTGCTACAAGTAAGCCTAGAAATAGAAATTTAGGACTGTATACTCCACTTCCAGTTCCTTCCCATCCTTGGGAAAGTATTTCCATGGACTTTGTAGGAGGACTTCCTATGTCAAAAAAAAATCATGATTATCTCTATGTTGTGTTGGATCATTTCAGCAAGATGAGTATATTAATTCCTTGTAAGAAGCATGTTACAGCTGAACAAACTGCACAAAAAAAATTTCAACATGTGTGGGTACATTTTGGGTTACCCAAATCCATTATTTTTTATAGAGATTCTCTATTTCTTGGGAACTTTTGGTCAATCTTATGGGCACTCATGGACACCAATTTGAAAAATAGCACATCATTCCATCCACAAACCGATGGTCAGACATAAGTGGTGAATATAATAGTATTACATATTCTTCGTGGTTATTGCAGAAAACATCCTAACCTTTGGGATGAGCACCTACACTATATTCAACATGTTTATAACTAGGCAAAGCATTCATCAACTCAAACATATCCATTTGAGGCATGTTTTGGTTACTTTCCAAAATATCCTTTAGATTTTATCTTTGGGAAGGATGTTGCTATTGATGGTCATTATGACATTGATAAAGAAAAGAAGTTCATTGAGAAAGTTCAATTAGTGCATCAAATGGTACAAGAACAGTTGGAAAAGAGCCAAGCCAAGTACATGACAAGATATGATAAGCATCATGTTGATCATAGTTTCCAAGTTGGAGATGAAGTTTGACTTTACATTAGCAAAAAGAGGCTTAAAGGAGAAGGTAAAAATATGAAACTAATCAGGTATGGACCTTTTAAGATTCTAGAAAAGATTGGTAACAATGCCTTTAGTTTGGAGTTGCCTCCTTATATGCAAATGTATGAAGTTGTTAATGTTGAGAATTTTATATTATATGAGCCTCCTTTGATTGATGATTAAGGAGAGCATGTTCATATTCCTTCAATAGTTGACTTCTCGCCATAATTTCTTTCAAAATTGCAACATGATACCATCCTTGAAAGAAATATAAGAACTTCAAAATGAGGGAATGTGGAATACCTTCTCATTGGTCTCAAAGGAACAAATCCAAGAAAATCTAGATGGATTGAGGTTGGAAGGGTGAGTTAACTTTTCCCTCATTTGATGGTTGACTGAAAGTAGTCTTTTGGAGGTCCAAAAGCTTCCAATGGGGAGGAGTGATCCAGGGGATAAAAAAAGTGCTCCAAAATCAAAGTGTTCGAAACTGCTCTAAAATGGTTTCATTGCATAGATCTCGTCTTCACGTTCCCAATAGAACTTGAATGGAATCAAATGGATTTCGATGGAAAAGTTATCACGTTCTAACCATGTTCCCAAATAGGAAAATGTTTTGTTGACTATGTAGTCCGTACAACTAATGTGGCAGCTGACTGGGTAGTCGTACTGCCACATGGTAGTTGACTGGACAGGGATGACTGGGTAGGTGACGTGGACAAGTGTTGAGGTGGACTAGTGTTTTTTCAACATGTGGAAGTGGTGAGTTGGATTATGTGTTGATGTGGGCCAATGGAAGGGTGCCATGTGACCCAACCAGGGGCTACCACGTGGAACCCCACCGACAAACAAAATTTTGGTCGTACTCCTCAGGGTTCGATAGTGAGACCTTTGGGCAGAAATGGAATAGCATGGATGGGCCTACTAGTCTGCCTATGGGGTGTTTCTTAACCCTATAGGGCACGACCTATATTTAAGTTAACATGGAATGATATTTGGCGATAGGGTTGGGGCTAAGCCCCAACCTTGGTCACTATGCACACAATGAGACTGTGGGCTAGGGCTTAGCCCCAACTTATTGTCATACCACCCACAAAATTTTCCCATGTGTTCTGGAGCACGTATTAGATGGGGGCCAGCCAATGGGGGTGTGTGGTTATCCCAACCCTTGGACATGTAACCCCCACGAGACCAATAATTTCGAGAGGTTGGTGCCATTTTCGTTAACTGTGTGCAAAAATCACCCCACATTCCCAAAATGTGCACATAGCTAGGTTCTAAGAGCGTAGGGACAGGTTTGGCCATGGGGTGTGCATTCTGGAGATTGATTTTGCTATAGGAGAAGGGGAAAACTTCCAGGAGGGATAACTTTCTCATTTATTTTCCAAATCAGGTGCAGGAAGAAGCTAGACATGGGTTTTTTGTTGTTATGGAGCCATTGGAGCCATTATTTTTGCATTTTGAACATTGAAAATAATTGTATTTCACATATTGAACACTTAATGAAAGAGGGCCATTGGAAGCTGCACTAGGAGTTGTAGCCCAGGAGAGGGGTGAACTCCTTTATCATTTGTTGTGTTATGTGTGTTATTTGATGGTTGTTATCTTTGTTATTTTCTACAAATTTGTGTTTTTAACTGAAAGAAAAATCGATGTTCTTGTAAATTGATCCATTTCCCAAGTCACATAAAATATCACTTGCATGTTGTACAAGCCTTTCATTTCAGATCACTATCTCTCATTTTCCCTAATCATTTTGTTATGTCCCTAGAGCCATTTTTCTATTATAGGGGTGTTATCCCTAATCTTACTCTAGCAATGGATTTATATCCCCATGGGGAGTATTTTATCTAAGAAAAATTATTAGTATTAACATTTTTGTCTAGGTGATATGTGCCCCCATGTATCATTTTTTTTACCCTTACATTTATGCATGGATTCCAAGTATCTCTTTATATTTATCATCCTTCTAAAATTTTTCATACTCCTATTACACATTTCCTCACACTTGCATGCTTTCCAAGTGTATATTTCATATTCTCCAAGTGTTATCTTTAGTATGCATGGGTGACAAGTGTCAAACCACACTTTTCAAGTGTCAATTTAAAGTGCCACGTCAATACATTGTATGTTTCTTTATGATTTCGACAAGTGTTATTATTAAAGGTACTTATAAACTCATTCATTTTATTAAGTTAATGATTTCATTAAAATACATTGTTATCCACACAAATTTATTAATGTAATTGCATGTATCAGATCACATTCCTCTACAAGATTCCTGAGGCTAGAATATAGGCCAATAACATCTAGAAAAATGTAGATGAATAAATAATATTTTTTCAACTAAAAAACTAGATCAAATTCATTAAAGGATTCAAATTAACCTACCCACCTAGGATAACTCTAAACTCAAAACCCTTGGTTCTTACATGCAATTTTATACATAGTATTTAATTTTATATAGTCATGTGGCTCCCTTCATCTAACCATGTCATTGTGGGACCTAATGGTACATCCATGAAAATCCACAAAGATAAAAATTATTAAAATCAATATAACACATGACCATATTATCACTACACAACACATACTCATTCCATAAACAACCATAAGGACACACTTTATTCCACTTGTGCCACCTAGAATACATGCTCAGTAGATGCACCATAAGTGGTATTTGTATAAAATTATGCTACATTCACCACAAGGCTACAAATACGTTAAGTTTAAATAAATTGACAACATGTGCCACATATAAGTCATCCATACATGAAGAGTAATCAACACCTATCATGTAGTATCCAATCAACATGGATAAAAAGGTGATTATTCTTCCTATCAATTGATATGGAATGGATCGTTATATAATTTGTCATATATCTTGGTACAATATAAGAGGAAAATTGGAAGAACTAGACTGCAAGGCCCATTTTAGGGGAAATCCCGGTTTGGTAATTTGGGGTTTGGGAAATTTCAAAGTCCATTTTGAGGCATCAAGCAACACTTTTCTGAGTAAAACATTTACAGTATTAGCTCCTACCCACTCAAATTTTCTCTATACACTATAAGCTTTTCAATGGTGCAAAAATTACATTAATCAAAGTTCATATGCATAAGTTATGTCTCTTGTAAGTTGACTTACCAAGTTGATCACCATGATACCAAGTGGATGCCACATCATCCCCCATTACTCATTCATGTGGGGTTGTTCATGTGTGGAATTGAAAGAATATTCTAGAGGATGAAAAACCATAACTCTGATTGAGGGTTGAGGTGTTAAAAATCACTAACCCTAACCCTAGATGGCTATCAAGTTATGTTAAATATTGAGATGCTAAAAATGAAAGGGGTTTCCTTCTTTTGGTATTGTTATTATTCCATAGTTGAGAAGAGAATATAGGAGTGGGATATTAAAGCATAACATAGGAGGAAAAATATTTTGTAGTATCCATTCAGGCCATAGTGTCCATGGAAACTCCATAATGAGTGCCCCTTTCTTTGTACTTGCATTTCATAACTGAGAAAAAAAGAATAGAGAATAGGCCTCACATTCTAGCTAGGTTTTCTCTCATATTGGGTTTCCTAGGTCACATCTTGTGTTCATTTGTGTGGATGGTATTTTCATTTTCTTTTCCTTTCATTTTGGTGTCATCTATTTCCACAATTTTGAGCAATATGATAGTAATAATAAGTCTGAGATCTAAGGTGATAAACTGCATAATAAAATATTTTAGAATATTGTAAGATTCATTGTGATGAAGTGTTCTAGTGGAATATCTACAACAATTTATAGATAATCAATGATCGACCATGTTGTAACCCTTGGGATGTTTATGGCTAGGAAAGTATGCCAAGGGATTCGTTTTTTATTAATTTATTTTAAATTTGAAATTTATATGCTAGGATAGAGTGTTTGTGCTATTTTACCTTAAAAAATAAAATCGATTTATAATTAATCAATATCAAAACTTGAAAGGAAGGATTTCAATTTTTTAGACAACTTTATATTTTGATAATTTAAAAGAAGAATTTAAGGAATATAAACTAAAATTTTAACAATGTATTCAATCCGAATAAATATTATTTAACTTTCAATTGAGGAAAATATGAACATATGCATTTGATTTAGAATAATATTAAATGAACAATAATGAAAATTTCATCAATATGCATAAGGCATAAAAGTAGAACACACATGTTTGACTTATACTTATAGTACAGTTGTAGAAAATTGTGTATTTTATAATTCCTTGGAATTTGTAGCAATGATTGTCATACCAAATTGTTATATTTGAAATATCAGATACATGTTGAAGAATTCTTTTTTATGAAATACTAAAGACACATAAAAAAATAGGAAACATGAACCAAAACATTTAAAGCTAGAATCACTCAAGTTTTGTAAAAAGTGGAATTTTATTAGAAATATTAGCCTTTCTTAGGAAAGAGCCAACCCCTTTTACATTGAAAATCCCTCCCTTTATGAAAAAATTAATATAACTACATATGGTTATCGAGAGCTATTAATTATCCTCCAAAATAAAAACAACATATCTTTTTTATACAAAGGAAGCAATGAATATGTTAGCACTGAAAGTCACTCTTTGACTGCTAAAGTGTAAGCTCAACACCCATTAGAATGTAAAAGATAATTTTGGTTTTGAATAGGTGGATCAACAAGAAGGATAAAGAAAGAGAGAGGGTTTTGAACTGTAGATCAGTAGGCTAGACCAATGGCCAATGGAGTCACAAACATCTTACTCATCGAAGGCACAGAAGTTGCTCAATAGAAAATAAGGTTATATGCCGATAAGTGGAAGAATGAAGAAGGAAAACATAAGGTATAATGTTCACTAAACAAAGATCCTCTCAATTTAATGAATCAACAAATACTTGAATATAAATAATGACTGACGCGAAAAATACAGCAGATCCTCTGCTGCTTACGAATCCATAAATCATTGACAACCTTTGATCCTCAAATCTGCAATATATTCAAATAAGAAGAAATATAAAAAAAGAGTTACAATCTGAAATCGCAGCTCTCATGAGTCTCCAATAGCAGTAATGCTTACAATCATAAAATTCCCACAAGCTTACAAATGAATATACACAAAAAAAATTGCCTACTCCTACTCCCTCTAGCCTCTCTTGGCTCATCCTCCCCTCTTTATCCAAGAGATACTTCCTTCTTTAAATAGACAATAGCATCCAAATTAACTAAGGAGGTCTAATCCCATCTTCTCCATTGGATTCTAAGCCTTGGAGATAGGTGGCAACAATCAAAGAGACAAAAATCCAACAAACTACTAATTTTCAGGAATTTGTTGGAAGTCATTAATAAAATGTCTCCACCTCATTGCATGAGGAACTTGATGGAGCTAAATATTAGGTGTAGGTGTCCCTTGACATCTAAATAATCCTTGAGAATTCATTCTAACCCTCCTTGACATGTGGCAACGTCCCAACAAGGAGAATATCAAAACCGTGACCGCTACAGGAAATTAGGCAGTGTCGTTGTAAAATAGTTGGGTAGCCCCACTTCTATGTCTAATATCTCTAAAACCATGACACATTTTGAAAAACTGAGAGAGGTTTTTTTTATTTGGCATGTTATGAACAAAAAACTCCTCCAGTTTTCAAAAATACCTTTTCAATTGTTCATAATCCAAGTTTCAAGTTAGTGACCAAAAACTGGTAAAATAACTTTGCACAATTCGTTTTCTGCCAGAAATATTAGGTAGCGCCACTTATGTTGCTCGTGTGTGCAATTTTAGGGAGCAATGTCAAAACATAGCGCCTTCAATCTTGAACATGTGCAGAGAAGTTGGTGGTCTTTTTATAATACCGAACCCATTGTGTTTAGGTGTCTTGGCAGTATAGTAGGTTGTGCACTTTACATTGAGGGAGTTAACACTTTAGCAAAAACCCATAACTCTGATAGTTAGGCCTCTTCTAGCTGCAAATTCTTGTTCTAACATAGGCTCCATGGGGGATAGAGTCCTCCTCGTGAGGCTCTAATAACTCTTGTAGTTTCAATGCCTTATCCTAGGGCTGCTCCCAACCTTTAACCTCTACAATCTACTTTGATCTATGACCTTCATTTGAAACTAAATGCAAATGAAAACTGAAACTGATGAAACTGATTCTTGTTCGACAAGCTTATTGCACACACCTACTCTAATTATTGGTAAAATCAAGCATTCAAGTTACATGAAACAACCAATGAAGCCATTTCATCATTTTTTCAACTATTTGAAGCTTTGAAATGTGCTTCCTTAAGCACCAGAGATAATTCTTACTTAAAGGCACGTCAAAGAAACATTTGGCAACACACTTTCCATTGAAGAAATCAATGAGCCTAGGCCCACTTTCTTCTTGCAGATAGGCTACAAATGGATCCTGAAAAACATCATCAATACTTGCCCCTGCGACATTTCTTTGTGTAAAAAGGAAAAGTATTTCATTAGGTTCTTCCTCCACCGTGCTTGGTTGTTGTATGGCTTGCTAATTTTTTGATTCATCCTTAATGCATATGGCCTTGGTCCACTCCTGGTCATGATGTGTATTAGGAAAAAGGCTTAGTGATTCTTGTCTTTATTTAATTTCAACCTTTGTCATCTGATCACATGGCATTTCATCTTGAATGCTTGATGAAACTGAGCTTGTGTCTTCAAGAGGAATAGGGGGTTAATAGGGAAGTTCATCACAATTAGAAGTTCTTGGGAAACTACATTCATCTATCTTATCTTCTGATTGTGAGGGATATTCATCATAGCTTGGCTTATGGTCCCAACTTCTCAATTTTTTACCTTCTAAACTTAGATTATCATCTTCTCCTTCTTTTTCAATAACAAAAATATGGCATGAGGGTTGAAACAAGCTATTGTTGCTTTGATGGGAAGGGTACTTTTCTGATATAAGTTCTTCAATAGATTGTTCATGAAAATCATCTTCAGAATCATTGTTGGTGCAATTATATGCATAATATATTACCAAACATAAATTATCAACCAAGATTCGTAATCAGTTGATTTGATGCACTATATGCGCCAATAAAAAATAGGTTCTTGTGTCTGTTTAGTATAGATTAGATAAGAAAACCATTTAGAAACCAACACACTCTTAAAAATAACAATCTTCACACAACTCGAAAGATGGAAAGCAAAACTCATAAAACAGCAAAAGATCTTGCTCAGGTGATGGACCTATTCATTGATGGCTCATGAAAGGAAAAGATGAACTTTGATTCTATCCCCTAAAACAACTAAAATAAAAAGTGGGATTCTCCATTAAAGCTCATGTATGGTGAAATATGGAGATCCAACCATTCCTGCATTACCACACTTTGCAACACATTCGAATAGTGAAATCAAATAAAAATAACATGAAATCAAAATAATAGGTACATGAAATGAAAATCTATACTAACAATTTATAATAAGCTTACCAAGTTGGATCGGTGGCCCTTGTCGATGCCAACATGGAAGCTTTTAGATCAACAGATGATAACTTCTAAGAGAGACAAAATCACTGAATCCAAACTTGCATTAATCTTCAACAGGTAGGTTTACAAAAGGAGTCTCTTCATGAATCCAATCTGCATCATAACAATTCTCCTCAAGAACCTATCTCATAATAATTGCCTTAATCTACATAATAATAATTCTTCCCCAATCTACATAATAATAATTCTCCTCTCTCCCATGAAGAGAAGGCACTCCCTTTTATACATGAGAGCTTTGAAAATAAGATAAACATCTCATAATTACAGATCCACTTTTCTCTCAACCAATTTCCCATTATTACAAAATATTATCCCTTCAAATCCTCACACATATCTCTCGTATATCTTGGATAAGATATGACAACCAAATCTCCATGATCTTCTCCTTGGAAGAGGCTTAAATTATCTCCTCAAATCTTGAAATGGTGGAGGAAGTATTCTAGAAGTCTTTTGAATTAATCCTTCACATATTCCTACACATGATAAAGATCACACATTTTTGAGATATATATGAAAATGTGTCAATTTTCCAATATTTAATCACAAATTCCCTTTNAACCCATATTTAATTATGAAAATGGTATCATGAAAGGTTAATGGGGCGATGAAATGTGAAGACTGGTGAAGGGAAAGGTGGATGGAAATACGACATTTATGAGTCCCAACATACCCCCCAACTGAACTTGTTGCATGTCCTCATGCAACTGTGCATGGATCTTCTCAAGAAATTTTGGCATCTGAATTTTGGCTTTGAGTGATGATAATGAATATTTCCAGGATGGGGTTTACATGAGTAACAACTGACATTTTCTTATGGTTGGTTCTTGTGTGACAACCATGAATATAGATAATATTGGTTCTTGTGTAAACAACATTCATTTTGTTATTTTTTTTTCTTGTTGTTATGATAATAAAATGTTGCTTCTTGTGTAAATAACATTCATTTCGTTATTTGTTCTCTTGTTGTTATGATAATAATTTACCCACTTTCTTGCTAGAATAAGAAAACATCACTAAGTATAAGAAATCCCTTTTGCACATTTGTGAATCATGCCAATATGTATATCAATGCTTATGAAGAAAATTGCAACAAAGTATCGTTGGACGAAGAAAAAAAATGGAGTGATGGTAGTGGAAAAATGGAGTGATTATAGAAAATATAGTCCTCCCCCCCCACCCCCTCCCCCACAACTGAATTGGTTGCATGTCCTCATGCAATGTGGCATGAGTCATAGAAGTGAAAAGGAAAGGAAGCATGGTGAGGGATCTTTCCAAATTCATTCACTCTAGCATGTAAGGAATTGCATGATTAAAGAGTAGAAAAAAATATACCTCCACTTACCCAAAATGTTGATGAACTATGCAATAGGAATATGGCTGATGCAGTTGTTGGAGCATGGAAGATGTCACTGTTGCATGATCATGTGAAAGGTGAATGCTATTGTAGCTGCGACTGCTATAACTGTGGGATCAGAGAATGTGAAGTGGAGGAATTTGAACTACTATTGATGAATCATGGAAAAGAGGAAGTATGAAAGTGGAACTCTGGTACTCCCATATGGCTGGAAAAATATTGTTGCAACTGCTGATGGAGTCATGGGAAAGTGTATAGTCTTCACCCGTTGCTAAACCCGATGGTAAAATTCTAATCATGCGAATGGATGTGTCAATGTCGAGCATGAAGAGAAGTCATTGGATTACTAACCATTGGTGAATGTCGTTAACCAATGCGAGGCAAACTTACCATTGATGTTAATGAGTGCCAAGGTACCCGAGTACATCTTGCAAAGTGTGAATAGATTTTTTGATGTTGAGCCACTTGCAAGATCTGATGATCAAGGGACAGTGATGTATTCCCATGATTGTCAGCGAGAGAACTTTCCATTAAGTCATGCAAGCCTCTAGGTACTCAAATGGAACTCTAGTCTATATCCTAGATAAGGTGCTAAGGTCGATGGGGCAAGACTTGTTGAAAGGTGGGCCTTAAGGAATCCCACATTAGTCAACGTGAGTTTTTACCAAAAGATTAGTAGGACTATAAATGAAAATATCTCAGTAGCAACAGTGTTTAGGGCTAGGAAATAGAGTCAGGGAAAGGGAGTTGGATGGTTTTATTGACAAGGCAAAATGAACTGCAAAAGATAAGGGATGTATGCAAATCAGAAAGATAGGCGTGTGTGAAGCCATGACGGATAAGGCAATGAAATAGCGGACTCCAGCATGGATGACGAATAAGCTTGGAAGGAGAAATGCAGGTAAACATTCATGACACAAATGGGTTTATGAACGGTTTCTTGTGTAACTGCAAACGTCATGAGATGTATGAAGATCAACTCCTTCAAAGTGTCCAATAAGGCATGTTTCACGGAAAGAGTTTGTGATTTTTGAAAATCACTTCGTCATGCGATGCGACCGGCTGTGAACCTAAAAAAACTTAATACCAATTCCTGCACGAAAACTTGTGAGAAGTTTGAAAACATAATCATGGAGAAGGAAGAACGAATGCGGAAAATTAAAGAAGTAACATGTGTTTATACTTGTTGTCGTTGTGCACTTATTCCATCATTGATTACTTCTTGAAGTGACTTTAGGAAAACAATTAGCATTTAAGCG
>JASDQU010371977.1:98648-113300 GCA_032191745.1 Picea mariana | reverse complement strand
ACTGGCTTTGCCCCTTCTCTCAAGGGAATAATATGTTGAGATATTGTTTTATTATAAGCCTTCAAATCATCATAAGTCCATGCGAACACATCAAGATATTCTTTAAATAATGCAACATATTTATCAACTTCCTCAATGGTGCAATCAACTCCCAAGTTGACATATTTTGGGAAACTGTCAGTTCCAATATTGATTTTTCTTGTTTCTTGGACCTTTCAGAGTGAAATTTCTTTCAGGAGATTCTTATCGTGATCGTCTTTTTTAAAAAGAGACTCATATTGAATACAATCCTTTGGGACAACATATATGTGATTGTTTTCATCATCATCATTGTTCAACAAAAAAATTTCCAACTGTTCATCATTCTCAAATACTTGTAAATATTCCTGGTTATGTGGTACAAAAGGTTAGAATGCTCTTTCTACTTGAAAATATGTTTTTCTTTGAATATCATCTAGGTTTGACAATGAGGCCGCTAAAGCTAATGAATCTTCCTTCTGATTCTTGTCCCTCAAAATGAAAGAAATGTTGAAAGAGCTGAAAGATTCCATCAATTCGTTAACTCTTTTGAAATATAATTTGAGTCTTTCCTTTTTGATTTTATATCTATGGGTAATTTGATTTATTACCAATTCGAAGTCGCTAGTCACAATTAGATGTTTTATCTTCATTTCTTGTGCAAGAATCATTCCCTAAATCAAAGCTTCATACTCTGCCTCATTATTGGTACGTGCAAATTCAAGTTTGATAGCATGTGGATGCACAATATTTCCTGGACTTACAAGGAAAATTCCAACTCCACTCCCGGAACTCGAGTAAGCTCCACCGAATGACATCCTCCAAAAACCTTCAAACAAACGGTCTTGATTCTCCATACCTTGAATTTTCTCCAGTATCTCAGTCTGTTCCATGTCTAGGACAACATAGTTTCCGATCCCAGCGTCGATATAATATTCCATTAATTCGTTATCCTTCCTTTTGAAAGAGAAGGATTTCCTGGGTTCACGAGGAACGTTAATCGTTGCTCCTTCTTTGTCTGGTAGCATCATGCAACTTCCATCGTTCATTATGTATCCCTCGATCATAGAGCAATAATATTGAAAACTGTAATGATATGGGGAGCTACCGTGATCCAAGCATAAAAGTCTTTAATTTCACCATAAGCTGGCACTTGTCTGGAATCAATTGCATATATACTTTCACCAGTCTCATAATATTTGGTGCAGTTTATTCCCAATGCCTCCATGACCGCTAGTGTCATAATATTATTGGTTGCGCCAATATCAACTAAACACTTATGAAGTGCAACATCATGATTTTCAATTGAAATATAAAAGGGTGGAATTTTACCTCTCAACTTGACGGTTGATTTGCTCTGGCTTTGTTTCAGACTTGTAACAACAACTTCCACTTTTTCAGATGGATCATCCAATAATATCAAAATGTTTTCCCTTTGTTGGGGAATCTTCACCACTTCTGTAAAAGGAAGAGTTATCCTTAGTTTACTCAAGTCCTCTACAACATTGTATTTCATCTGGGTGGAGTTTGACATCATGTGTTTCTTCTTACTTCCAACACTATCTGTCATCTTCTCATCTGCCTTTTTATCATTCATTTTTTCTTTATCTTTTTCATTTTCTTTTTTCAGAATCATTTTTATTCTTGGATCTATTTACAAATGCTCTTTTATGGGTGACATTTTCTTGCGATTCAGGGTCATTGTCACCTTATTCAAATATATACATGGACGTCTCACATCTGTCCATCTATACAGTTTCAAAACTTTCATTAGGTAAATAATACTTCCCTTGATCAACCATTTTCTCATCATATACATCATCCAGAACAACCTCATCGAGGATTGGTTGCCTGGGAACCCTTGGCCTTTGCAGATTATCAGTATTTTCAAACCTCACTTTGAATTCTTGGGGAGGGTTCCCTCTTTGCTCTTGGACTGACATTCTTGGATTTGCTACATAATTGTCCACCCTTCTCAATCTAGTTATCTCATTCTGCATTTTCCTGATGGTTCTATTCATTTGTGCAATTTCAATTCTTTGCTTGGTTTCTTGTGTTGCAATAAGGTCTACCTTCACATCTGGTATGGTCCCCTTAAAGAGTCCTCCTCCACTTGTTTGGTTCGGCCGTGGCTTTGGTTTTTCATTCTTTCTTGAGATAGAGGCTCCTTGATTACCAATATTTAAGCCTCCTAGCTGCCTTTGTACTTTTCCCAGGATAATGTCGAGGTCGACACCCGTCTCAATCATACTTTCTTCCATATTAGTGGCTTTAATCATTACTTCCTCCAAGGTATCCATCTGGGATGTTCTGATAGAATATTTCACATTTGGGGGCATCACATTCTTATAACAACTGTTGGCACAGGGGAAACCCTATGGTTCAACGCTTAACAATGTGCCAACAAAACCCTAACTACCGACCCTTTCAGCAACACTTGCAGAGCAGGCTAAGTCTCACCCGAGGTAGAAGCAGGGGGGGTTACATGATGCATGTGTCTATAACCAATCTGGGACATAGATATGTGATAATAACACTTTGCAGAGTACTCTATTAACACTTAAAAGGTGATATGCATTAGTTTCCAAACTTTATTAGCATCACAGAACATACCCAAAGATAGATCGGCGCAGTAACAATAAATATTAAGCACTTCAACCACTTAGCACATAGCACTGAGTTAGATATAATCATTTGTTTATMTTTAAGTAAAGMAYTAAGCATCAACATATCTATCTATCATACACAATCATCAAGCATTGAGGAGATTCATAACATAAACAACACAACACAAAGCAAACCAAAGGCACAAGATATACGTGGTTCACCCCAGTGTGGGGCTACGTCCACCAACTGCTTCATCTTCTTTATTATTCTTCAATCTCTTACATTCAACGACTCCTGTGCACTAAGCCACAGAGTTGAACTTCGCATGGGACATGAGATCTACGCACTGAGCACCAAATCCTCCTTCCAAACTAGGTCAAGGCACATAACCAACTCTCTATCAAGCATAGAGCCTTAACACACATAAATTCCTTTGCACAAAGCTAATCACATTACTTGCACTTAGCTCCCAGAGACCCTATTACTTCTACCATACATCCTTCTTTTATTTATACTTTTACAATCCCTTACAATAAGGCCTAATCATGGGTATACCCCATGGGACGACATCCCATAACCCATTACAAAACCCTAGAGACCCCTTACTGGGTCCACATAGCCCGAAAAATCGGTGAGATTTGTGATCTCAGCTCTACCTGGATGCTCCTTCCTCGATCAATGTGTCACAGTTCAAAAGTGTTTCAAACCTGACTAAGGTTTCCTCAAAACTTGGTCGAGGGCCAACATGACCCCAACATTCACCTGTGACTCGTCTCGAGTCACTCAGGTCTGGGCAATGTTGCTTCCAAGGCCTTGAGCTTAACTCGAGCTGCCTTGACTTGCTGCTTCACCTGAGCCTCCTGCTTAGCAAGTTCCTGGATCGTCTGCTCTGTAATAGACCCTTCCAGGCACTGTTCTACTGATGCAACCATTTGGTCCAATTGTGATCCCTGTCCATCAATTTCTTCAAACACCTTGCAGGCTTCGTCCTGCATAGGTTGCAACTTTTGTGTGACTTCCATTACCCTGCCCTAGAGGGCAGTGATATGCTGCTGCACTGCATGCTTTTCCTGTGATCTCTTCATTCTTTCAACTACCGTGAGTAGCTTCATTTGTGCCTGCACAAAGAATGCTTGCTGCTGTGCCTCCTGTAACTGCACTTTCAGTTTCCTTAGCTCCAGATATTTTGTGAGGTGTTCATATGTCTGCACACTTCTATCACTCAGCTGTTTTCACTCTGAGGCGAGGGCTCTGATCCTTACTAATGTGTTCTTAGTGGCTTCCTCCCTCTGGTCACGTACCTCCTGCAGGGTGCTCGATACTGCTTGGACCTCCAACTATGTTATCCTCACTTGAAGTTGCTGTATGGTCTCAATAAGCTTCACTACTTGAGCCTCGACCGACTCCTGTTCTTCCTGTGCTAAGCTTGACACGTAGTGACATGCTTTAATCACTACCTCTTTGACTGCGGCTCGTTATATAAGAAATTTATCCTTTTCTCTCTATAGCTGTGTTTTTTCCTCCTGGAGCATCGCCCGAAATTACTCTCTCACTTTCGCAGGTGGACACACTATACTGCGCTACTCGTAATTGCTGTAAGACTTCCTCTTTCTCTTGTTTCAAGTCTTCTGTAGCCTTCTCCTTTTCTTCCTAGCTTTTCTAAAGTCAAGCTTCTATCACATTTGCAAGTCTTCTCAATTGGGCTGGTTCATCATCCAATTCTGCAATATGTGGAGAGGAAGGTGTAGTAGGTACTACGCGGACCAAACGAATAGCTTGCTGTACTTCCATTAGTTCCTTCTCGATCCTTCCATACAAATCCTTTTTCTTTTCTCCATATCTCTGCAAGATATCCTCGGAAGCATCCTCCATAGCTCTGTGGACCAAACTGATGTCTTCCTCCATGGTCGTGGCCTCTAATTGGGGCTTGGTGGCATGCGTCTTCTTTCTTTCTAAAGGTTTCTATGGAGAAACCTTCCTCTTCTGTGGTGTTACTGTTTCAGTAGGGGGATCTTTCGGTGGTGTAGCTTCACCTCCTCCTTGCTCATCCCCTCCTTCTTTTCCATCTACTTTGTCTCCTCCCCCTCCTAGTGAGCCATATCGATTTTCTTCAGAGGCGTTGTCCTCCTCATCGGTCTCTATATTCTGGACTTCTTCCTGCTTATTCTTCTTCTTTGTCCCACTGGACTGTTCGACATGCTCAACTTGGGTGACCATGGGGCTTCCTATGGTGTCAATGTCAGAGAGTTCTGCATCAATGACATGTACAAGGAACTCCTCTGGCCACTCCTTAGTGATTTTCTCCATGTATTCATCTATTAGCTTGTAGTACGATTGTAAATCTTCCTTGTTCTCATCTCTGCACGCAGTGATATAGATGAAATGTGGATCTGCGTGGAATTTCACTATTGGCATGTACTGGTGCATGGTGTGCAGTGTCATGTGCGAAAATGACTCGATGGCAACCTTCAGTTGCTGATAATATGCATGAAACAAAATGTTGGATTGGCATTGCTTTGTCATGTCGTTGGTGTACCACAGGGTTGAAAATAGAGCGGCCAACAACTCCGAGGGTTTGATCTCCGAAAAGGTGGCTCCTTCAGGCATTTTCCAAGCGACAAATGCAATCAAAATGATCATCCAGTTGAAGTGGAATTTGTATCCCAAAT
Organism: Picea mariana; assembly: GCA_032191745.1. Lineage (NCBI taxonomy): Eukaryota > Viridiplantae > Streptophyta > Pinopsida > Pinales > Pinaceae > Picea > Picea mariana. The sequence goes on along the minus strand of JASDQU010371977.1, from coordinate 108,006 downwards.
CCTGAGCTTCGCGACAGTCTTTCTCTAGTTCATTGATGAGGTAACTCGCCCAATTCATCTGCATTCATTCCACGCATTTTCCTGTGAGGTCCACCACGAACCCGGTGACTTGTGTGGGGTGGTTATTCCTTAAGATCTTTCCAGCTATGAGTTGGAAAGCGAGGCACACTGCGCCATCCTGTATGGAGGCTACCTTGTAGCCTCTCTTTCCCTTTTCAACTTCACCGTAAGCTTCCTTGATGCACTGTGCCAGGGAGCGGTTCGAGGCCTTCCTTGGATAAAAATCCTGAGGGTCAGTTCCATTCATGCTTAATCCTGTAATCTGGCGCTGATCCATAGTAATCCTCTGGTTGAGCCACATGTATCCACCCAGTGACAACATCCCAGTGACAACCAAAATGGGGAATCTTCATAACATTTAGCACAGTGGACTGCGCCAGTCCCTAAATCCATNTCATATGTCTGCACACTTCTATCACTCAGCTGTTTGCACTCTGAGGTGAGGGCTCTGATCCTTACTAATGTGTTCTTAGTGGCTTCCTCCCTCTGGTCACATACCTCCTGCAGGGTGCTCGATACTGCTTGGACCTCCAACTATGTTATCCTCGCTTGAAGTTGCTGTATGGTCTCAATGAGCTTCACTACTTGAGCCTCGACCGACTCCTGTTCTTCCTATGCTAAGCTTGACACGTAGTGACATGCTTTATTCACTACCTCTTTGACTGTGGCTCGTTCTATAAGAAATTTATCCTTTTCTCTCTATAGCTGTGTTTTTTCCTCCTGGAGCATCACCTGAAATTACTCTCTCACTTTCGTAGGTGGCCACACTATACCGCGCTACTCGTAATTGCTGTAAGACTTCCTCTTTCTCTTGTTTCAAGTCTTCTGTATCCTTCTCCTTTTCTTCCTAGCTTTTCTAAAGTCAAGCTTCTATCGCATTTGCAAGTCTTCTCAATTGGGCTGGTTCATCATCCAATTCTGCAATATGTGGAGAGGAAGGTGTAGTAGGTACTACACGGACCAAACGAATAGCTTGCTGTACTTCCATTAGTTCCTTCTCTATCCTTCCATACAAATCCTTTTTCTTTTCTCCATATCTCTGCAAGATATCCTCGGAAGCATCCTCCATAGCTCTGTGGACCAAACTAATGTCTTCCTCCATGGTCGTGGCCTCTAATTGGGGCTTGGTGGCATGCGTCTTCTTTCTTGCTAAAGGTTTCTATGGAGAAACCTTCCTCTTCTGCGGTGTTACTGTTTCAGTAGGGGGATCTTTCGGTGGTGTAGCTTCACCTCCTCCTTGCTCATCCCCTCCTTCTTTTCCATCTACTTTGTCTCCTCCCCCTCCTAGTGAGCCATATCGATTTTCTTCAGAGGCGTTGTCCTCCTCATCGGTCTCTATATTCTGGACTTCTTCTTGCTTATTCTTATTCTTTGTCCCACTGGACTGTTCAACATGCTCAACTTGGGTGACCATGGAGCTTCCTATGGTGTCAATGTCAGAGAGTTCTGCATCAATGACATGTACAAGGAACTCCTCTAGCCACTCCTTTGTGATTTGCTCCATGTATTCATCTATTAGCTTGTAGTACGATTGTAAATCTTCCTTGTTCTCATCTCTGCACGCAGTGATATAGATGAAATGCGGATCTGCGTGGAATTTCACTATTGGCATGTACTGGTGCATGGTGTGCAGTGTCATGTGCGAAAATGACTCGATGGAAACCTTCAATTGCTGATAATATGCATGAAACAAAATGTTGGATTGGCATTTCTTTGTCATGTCGTTGGTGTACCACAGGGTTGAAAATCGAGCGGCCAACAACTCCGAGGGTTTGATCTCCGAAAAGGTGGCTCCTTCAGGCATTTTCCAAGCGACAAATGCAATCAAAACGATCATCCAGTTGAAGTGGAATTTGTATCCCAAATCTTGAGCTTCGCGACAGTCTTTCTCTAGTTCATTGATGAGGTAACTCGCCCAATTCATCTGCATTCATTCCATGCATTTTCCTGTGAGGTCCACCACGAACCCGGTGACTTGTGTGGGGTGGTTATTCCTTAAGATCTTTCCAGCTATGAGTTGGAAAGCGAGGCACACTGCGCCATCCTGTATGGAGGCTACCTTGTAGCCTCGCTTTCCCTTTTCAACTTCACTGTAAGCTTCCTTGATGCACTGTGCCAGGGAGAGGTTCGAGGCCTTCCTTGGATAAAAATCCTGAGGGTTAGTTCCATTCATGCTTAATCCTGTAATCTGGCGCTTATCCATAGTAATCCTCTGGTTGAGCCACATGTATCCACCCAGTGACAACATCCCAGTGACAACCAAAATGGGGAATCTTCATAACATTTAGCACAATGGACTGTGCCAGTCCCTAAATCCATGGCTAGGAGACGAGGCAAGGCTTCTTCCTAGTTGACTTCATCAAGTATCGGTGTGGTGCTAGAATAACATAGTTCTTTCTGTCTCCTAGGTTGAAGTCATTATTCTTCAGCAGCGGGATCTGTCCCAACTGACTCCCCACTACACGTATTACTTTCAAAATGTAGATGGTGAACATAGTGTACTCATAATCTTGTGGAATGTTGTCGTGGTTAACTGCGACAGTCAAAGGTGGAATGTACTCGGGTAGGATCAATGAGATTTGTTTCACATTAGCCAGATCACCATGATGCTTACTTCACTGCTCAGTCATGGGGTTGACACGACCAGAATGACGTCTTGTCTAAGGGGAAGCCTGCACTCCCCTAGTCGACAATGCCTGGATACCTTCAGATAACTGTCTATCGGCCATTATCTTCTTGAGGACCTCCTTGACATACTTCTCTAATTCACTAGGTTCGCCTGACATTCTCACTTTTAAATAGACAAGTTGGGGTAGGCGAAAAGATAGGTGGGGTAGACAAATAGATGGTGGGTTCTAGTTTCTGATAACACAGCTTGACACTTAGACAATTATCTATTATCTCAGTTAATCACGGGTATCAAAAAGTGGTCTCGATGCAACGTCAGATCGGTTAAATAAGCGGGGCCTTGTAACGGATTCTTCCAACGGGAAGGAATGCTTCCATCAATGCAAATCTGTCTGTTATGGCATGGTCTCAACGTCCCAAAAGCGATCCATTCGCCCATAAATGCGTTTTCTAACCATTCTGGAGTGTCGTTCTAACGACCGGGGCACCTCCAATGGTCATANGAACATAGTGTACTCATAATCTTGTGGAATGTTGTCGTGGTTAACTGCGATAGTCAAAGGTGGAATGTACTCGGGTAGGATCAATGAGATTTGTTTCGCATTAGCTAGATCACCACGATGCTTACTTCACTGCTCAGTCATGGGGTTGACACGACCAGAATGACGTCTTGTCTAAGGGGAAGCCTGCACTCCCCTAGTCGACAATGCATGGATACCTTCAGATAACTGTCTATCGGCCATTATCTTCTTGAGGACCTCCTTGACATACTTCTCTAATTCACTAGGTTTGCCTGACATTCTCACTTTTAAATAGACAAGTTGGGGTAGGCGAAAAGATAGGTGGGGTAGACAAATAGATGGTGGGTTCTAGTTTCTGATAACACAGCTTGACACTTAGACAATTATCTATTATCTCAGTTAATCACGGGTATCAAAAAGTGGTCTCGATGCAACGTCAGATTGGTTAAATAAGCGGGGCCTTGTAACGGATTCTTCCAATGGGAAGGAATGCTTCCATCAATGCAAATCTGTCTGTTATGGCATGGTCTCAACGTCCCAAAAGCGATCCATTCGCCCATAAATGCGTTTTCTAACCATTCTGGAGTGTCGTTCTAACGACCGGGGCACCTCCAATGGTCATATAGCTTCACCAGGGTGAAGTCCCATTCTGCGCGGTCCTGCTGTTCCAACGAGGTTCAAATCCTGTGACCCTGTCCCCTATGAGGTTCGAGTCTGTGAAGTCTTCCATCTGGTCTCTGTAGCTTCTTGTAGCTTTTCCATCTTAGCTTTCTTTTTACTCAACTTCCTTGCCTTCTTTCCTGTGATCTGAGTCTCTCTAACTATTTATGAAATCCTCTTTCCATTCTTATTCTTATCTTATCCTAGCGTAGTGAATTCACACTGTTGTTGTGCCTTCAAAGGTTTTGAAGTTAATATCCCTTCTCTTATTACTTCCTGGGTGGGTATTCTTCTTTCTTGCATACACAGGTCCTTCAAACATTCTTGCATTCTTTCAACCTTGACAACTAATTCTCTGGCCTTCTGTTGTTTTGACTTATCCCCTCGTTCTTCTATTAGTTGATCTATTTTTCTAGCTATGAAATCCCTTAGTTCTTTCTTTTTCTTTTTTGTAGCTTCTTCCTCCGCTTTCCTTTTGATTTGATCCTTCTCAATCCAAGGCCTACCTAATAAAAGTGGGAAAGGGGCATTGTTCCCAACAAACTTAATGACTTCAAATTCCGCTTTAGTCGATGTTCCATGAATAATAATAGGTACATTAGTAACTCTTCCACATAAGGTTATCATCTTAACCTTAAACAAGCCTATCTTTCCCAAAATTTCCCAAGTGTCTTCTGTCATAATATTCACTTGTGTTTCCTCATCCAAGACACAGTCTATGTCAAAGTCTTCTATTCTTGCATTTATGCATTGTTTTACTTTCATGATCTCTGGTAAACTGACATCTTTGTGATCATTCATTGTTTCTTTCAACTATAATAACATATTCTGAGCTTTCTGTGATTCTTTCTCTTTATGATTCTCTAACATGCTCTTAGTCTCTTGAGTTCCTTCATAGTTTTCTTGTCTCATGTTCATTCGTTCAACTTTAACAATCATCCTTGGATAATCCTCAACCTCATGACCAATAGTCTTACAACAAAGACAAATATGACCTGTACCAGGACATTCCTTAGCAAGATGTCTCGGCCTTGTGCAGTTATAGCACAATGTCAATCCTCTTTTCCTCTTGTATGTTCCCCTACCTCTTCTATACTGCGCAGTAGGATCATAGTGATGGCCCTGCATTTTGCAAAAAATCTTTATAGGTTCCCGCATGCACTATTAGTCCAAAAAATCTATCTATGCATAGGAATAACATATCTTTCTTCATTTCTATTAGCTTTAGTTAGATCATCTCTTTCTTCCAACTACACCCTAGCCTTCAGACTAGGACAAAATCTATTAAACATACTTAAATTCATGCTTTCGAAACAAAAATTTTCACTTATCTTAATATTATCAAAGAACAAAGATTTACCTCTTTTCTTCAGATCAGATTTCTTTCTTATCACAGAGTTTCGCAAGTCAAGTAGAGTACTACGTACTTCAGCAGTAGATCTATGCAAAGAGATTCTCTTTTCTTTACTTTAGTTCCCAACAATCACAGTTTCAAGCCCCGACAACATAACCATTTGTTGTCATGGGGGCAGACCTAGGGTTCAATGCTTAACAACGCATCAACAAAACCCTAACTACCAACCCTTTCGGCAACACCTGTGAAGCAGGCGAAGTCTCACCCGAGGTAGAAGAAGGGGGGGTTATAGGACGCATGTTATTGTAACCAAGCTGGGACACATATATGTGATAATAACACTTCACAGAGTACTCTATTAACACTTAAAAGGTGATTTGCATTAGTTTCCAAACTTTACTAGCATCGCATAACATACCCAAAGATAGATCGATGCAGTTACAATAAATATTAAGCACTTCAACCACTTAACACATAGCACTGAGTTATATATAATCATGCATTTATCTTTAAGTAAAGCACTAAGCATCAACAAATCTATCTATCCTTCACAATAATCAAGCACTAAGAAGATTCATAACATAAACAACACAACACAAAGAAAACCAAAGACACAAGATATACGTGGTTCACCCCAGTGTGGGGCTACATCCACCCACTGCTTCATCTTCTTTATTATTCTTCAATCTCTTACATTCAACGACTCCTGTGCACTAAGCCACATGGTTGAACTTCGCATGGGACATGAGATCTGCACACTGAGCATCATATCATCCTTCCAAACTAGGTCAAGGCACAAAGCCAACTCTCTATCAAGCACGTAGCCTTAACACACAGACATTCCTTTGCACAAATCTAATCACATTACTTGCACTTAGCTCCCAGAGACCCTACTACTTCTACTATACATCCTTCTTTTATTTATACTTTTACAATCGTTTACAATAAGGCCTAATCATGGGTAGAACCCATAGGCCGACATCCCATAACCCATTACAAAACCCTAGAGACCCCTTACTAGGTCCACATAGCATGAAAAATCGATGAGATCCTCGATCTCAGCTCTGCCTGGGCGCTCCTTCCTTGATCAATGTGTCGTAGTTCAAAAGTGGTTCAAACATGACCAAGGTTTCCTCAAAACTTGGTTGAGAGCCAACAATAACCAAGTATGACTAGGTCATTAGGTATTTTATCTTCTGGAATCTTACTTAAAGTTTTATTGAATTTGGGATTAAAATCTTGTATTCTCTCATTCTTCCTCAAACCAATCTGGGTGAAATTTGCGAGAAGGGTATGACATGCAACTGGAGGGGAAAGCATAGTCAAGAACATGGCTTCGAGGTCATTAAACGAGCCAATGGATTGACTGGGTAATGTCGTATACCATTCATATGATCTTTCCGATAAGGTTTGAAGAAATAACCTTACCATCACATCACCATATTCAACACGATGAAAATCACAAACATCAAGAAATAAGTTAAGGTGTCTTTCGGCGTCAATTGTTCCATCTCCAATAAATTCCTTCAGGGTACCCTTAGGGAAAGGGGAATCTCTTACTCTTCTTTGATTTTCAAATCTTAGGTTTTCTTGATTTCTTCCACCACCTCCTTGTCTCTCTTCATGAGGTTCTCTTCATGGTTCTTCTCTAGGTTGTTCATTTCTTTCGGCCATGTTCAAAGATGTTTCAGGAATATGTTTTCCACCTCTTAGGATACAAAGTTGCTTGCTTTTACTTCTAGTAATGGGTCCCTTGTATTTGTCCAACTTCAATCCCGACCTTGTCTTTGTAATGCTCTAGATGGCCTTTCGTTCCTTYGGTCTTGTCGCTCGTCTCTCCTATGTCTTCTGAGTATCTCTCTTTCTTCTTCTTGGACCAATGTCTRTCAATACCTTTCCAATTTTTTTCGGGTCTTGGCTGTCATTATTACCATATTATATATTTGATGTAAGATGCTTCGTTGATTATTCAATCCAATTTACAGGTGGGGCTGATCAGCCTGGGGCAAAGTCGTGTAATTTTCAAAAAATGCTAAACCAGATTTCAAATTTCAATTCAATCCCCAGTATGATCACCAAAAATGTTGATGCTTGAATCCATTAAGACTAAAACGACAACCTCACGTGTATATAAATATCCCTGCATTTTTATATAGGTGGTACTCCTCTTTAATTTTAGGATTTTCTTAGGACTCTAGATTTTTAGAATATGGGACTTTGCAGAAGTATGTCATGATAATCAAAGAAATATAAAGATTGCAAGAAAAAATAACAAGAAAGGAAAATGTTATGTTTTCTTTTTTAAAGAGAGTTCCTAAGAAATGACCAGGAACCACACACCTCATACACTTTAAAAAGATAGAAAAAATTTCCTCACATCCATCATAGTTAAACTAAAGATTTCTGATCACACAAAATAAAAGAAGATGGTCTGCATGCATAAGATAACTTTAGTAGAGTGAAAACATGGGGAACTCAAATAAATATAATGATAGATCAATATCAAATACTTTATACTCAAAACTTAGAGTTACAAAGTACAATCAAAACTGATCCCGAAATAGTTCTCTTGGGATTTCTAAAAAATATATAGTAAGTTAAAAAGCCTTGAAATTTAAATGTGTTTTTCCTTAGGACTGGGATTGGGGCTACCGCAGACCATAAAGAAAATATGAACAAGAAGTAAGTTGTAGAAGGAGGATGGTGGGTGATGACAATCTAGCAAGATATGGAAAGAAGATAGGGAGAAGTTATTAGATTTCAGTTAAACCTTTCTAGTCAAAGAAGAGGAGTAACTGGATGAAAAGCTGATAAAGAAAGAAAAATGTGATCAACGTGAACTTACTATGATGGTCTCTCGTATATTCACTTGCTTGCTGCTTTCATTTTATTGTATTCATTGACAATTACATGAACCGTCTCAACTGTTTCTTTCCCTTCTTTGGTTAATTTGTCGATTGCCTTGTTGAACCAATCTTCAATATAACTGTTCATTGGTGCAACGTTTATTCCATGTCGAATTTTAATGTTGAATAACTCACCTTCTAGATCTCTGAAGTCAAGAGAAATACCATGTATCACTTCCTCAATATCTTGGCTTTTCACGGAATAATCCACTAGCCAATTGTCTATTTCTTCTTCATTATATTCAAGTATGCTATACAAAGTTTCAGCTGATAACCCCTTAAATATCTCAACTTGTTCATCAAATTGTTGCTTTGTTAGAAACATTGAGTTGAGAATTAATTTAGGGTCTTGTACCTCGTTAGTACCTCCTCTTAGGTCTATCTCCGTGAGTCTTTTGAACAATTCTTCCTTTTTTAGTATGAATTCACTGCATGCTTGAGCAATGTTATTCAAATTTTTAATCTTTTCCTTCCAGTAAGCATTTAGCTGTTTTATTTGACTTGGGGAATGTAGATCCTCCTCTATTTTTCTCAGTTCCATCATGTTAGAGACTTTGATTCCAAATGGTAATACAACATCAATGTATAAACCTTCTTTGTTCTTTAGATAAGGTTGCAAATATTCATGGAAGGCATTTTCCTTTGAGCCAAAAGAAACAATATTTTTCGAAACCTCCCATGCCTCTGTTATTAGTGACATTCTCTTCTTAATTTTATTTTCTAAATAACTCCAGACTGTTGTGAGTAGACTTGGAGATCCTTTCAATTTAATGGAGGGTGTGGTTGGTTTGACCATTGATAAAGGACTTGCAAGGATTGGAAGAGGCATTAAGGCATTTTCCAACTCTCTCATCCTTTCTTTTAACTTAGTATTTTATGCTTCTAGACCACCAATAGAATCATCAAAAGAATCCCCAATTGCTCTTTGAATTTTAGAAATTTGGGACAACCGCATATCTTTCAGGTCAACCTCTGAGCTAGATTTTCCCTTCTTATTTTTCTGATCACCTCTTTCTACAATCAATTTTTTAGATTCCTTATCAAAAGAACACTTTGGAAAGTAAATGATTCTTCTTCACTGAAGGTCTCATTTGCAACGATATCTAATGATGAATTTTGTTGGGCCACATTTCTCGGCTGATCAATTGTGGGAAACATTTTCTCAATATCTAGCTCGAGCTCGATGTCTTCAAGAGAGAAGCTATTGATGTCATTTTCTTTGAGTTTGT
>JASDQU010371976.1:106079-116197 GCA_032191745.1 Picea mariana | reverse complement strand
ATCTTATATTATAATAATCAAATCAATCTTTATAAAAGAATAATGAAAGCATGAAAACCAAAACCATGAATCAAATCTAAGAATCCCTTTCTCTTTCGAATCCTAATGACTACTCTGATTCTAATTACATAATCTAACTACATCCTAATTCCTCTTCTACTTGAATCCTCATGAAGAGAGAGCACTCTCTTTTATACATGAGAGCCTTGAAGATAAGATAACCATCTCATTATTATAGATCCACTATTCTCTCAACTATTTTCCCATTATTACAAAATATAATCCCTTCAAATCCTCACACATATCTCTCATATATCTTGGATAATATGTTCCAACCAAATCTCCATGATCTTCTTCTTGGAATGGGCTTGAATTATCTCCTCAAATCTTGAAATGGTAGAGGAAGTATTCGAGAAGTCCTTTTGAATTAATCCTTCACATATTCCTACACATTACAAAGCTCATGCATATTTGAGATATATATGAAAACATGTCAATTTTATAACATTTAATCACAAATTCCCTTTTAATACTAAAATGAATAAAGTGGAGAACAATAAGGTGAAACCCAAGTATATTTATGGAAATGATATCGTGAAAGGTTAATGGGGCGATGAAATGTGAAGAATGATGAAGGCAAAGGTGGATCAAAATAGGACATTTATGAGCCCAACATATGTGTAATACTAACCTATCCAATGTAAACACACTTCACAATGTACAATAGGGGAAATCAGTTGAGGATTTGCATGACTGTGTGTTAAAACACTACCACTATCCACTATCGGCCTTTGTCCGAGTTTAATAACCATAAATCCCTTGTTGTATTTCAAACATAGGGGGAGATTATTCACAAAATCGAATGATTGATCTGGTTTATAGAAATTTGGATCTTCTTGTGCTAGAAACCTCTCGATCTCGAAGTCAGAATCATCATGGATCTCGACTGAATCGATCAAGCTCACATGAGCTTTGGATTTATTTCGCATACTCCTTGAAATGAGTTGGCCATGCCTTTTATTACGAAACCCTATCTCTTGATTTTTCTTTGACTGTTTGTGTGGGTGTTTATTGTTGGTTTTTACAGTGGAATTAGGGAAAACAAATTGTTCATGCTCGGGAGCTTTAATAACCCTAGGACTAGTATCCTATTGCTCATGTAAAGGTTGATCGGGTGTAACCTTTTCACAATGGTTTTCACACAAGAAATTTGGCATGTCACTAGGGGGAATAAGAGGCTTCTCTATCATCAACTTATCCATTATAGGAGTCTCTAGAGGGTTTACTGTAATGAAACCATTACGGGCTAGGAAACTGTCCCAATCTTCACCGAGCACTTTCAAATGATGAACTATAAATAATTTTATCAACCCATGGTGAAAAAGGATTGAATCCAAGCTCTGTTTCTTATACCTCTTTGCCATTTTATACAATCTTCTTAATAAGTAAAATGACATGTTTAATTGGAAACTGATAAAATGCATGAGCAGTCTTATGTGGTAAAGGAACACCAAGCCAAAACAACCTTCACAGGAGACAAATTGTCTTAAAACTGCCAACAAACCATGCCATCTAACCTTGAGTAAGGAGATCGGAATACCTTTGTCATAGCATTTAATTTCTCTAGAGGTGACAAGAAGACTCCATGGTACCTCGTTCAATTTTGAGTTATTAAACCATTTTTTAACAGTAAGGGGGAGGCCCGCTGCTTCACTCAGAAATTTTTCAGTGATCTCCAACTGGATATCGCCCACCTTGGCTCTGCATCCATAAAATGTGAGGGAGAAATATTTGGCCACTTGTGAGTTATAGACCTGGAATTTCCTGATAAACACATCCCAGCCTAGACTCTTCAGATCCTCACTCGCATCATCATACAATAGCAAAGTTTGGGAGCCATTTGGCTCAATTCTGACGACAGGGACCATAAGGGTTTGAACAGAGGGTTACAAGAGTGACCCAAATTGACTGTGGGCTTAAGAGACAGCAGCAACAGAGGGAATTTTGAGCCAAAAACAAAGGAGAAAAATGAGCAATTACATCAGCACAGCCATATTGTAAGCATAAGGGTTTCGCACATGAAATTCGGGCATCTATGTTGATGAATGTTTTGGGTACAGAGCGTAACATCCGACATTGGTCTGTCATGAGAGGTTTGTCACTTCTACTTGCCATCTAAAATGAGGTATAGAGTACAATCATGGTATGATTAATTCCCATGACATGTTATGGGTGAAGTCGATTTGCAAAGGTTAGGAGAAGATGTGTTTTACAAGACAAAATCATATCGAAAATTTAAAATAAAAAACGATTCACAAAGAATTTTAAATGAAACAAGCCTATAGTCCATTTGCCAATCAATTCTTAGTATACAAAGGCTCCAAAATATAAAATTGCAGTCCAAGACCAACTCAAAACAAATGTTTCATTGATATATGATAAGATTCAAATCAAAACAACATTCATTAAAAGAGTTGTAAGCATATTGACCCTTCTAAAGACTAAGCCTTAGATACAATTGCAATACGATTATAAGTTTTAATGCTTCATCCATTCTTTCAGTCATGAATGAAGCATGAAAAATGCAAGATAAAAAAATAAATAGGAACAATCAAAACATACTCTTTACAACCGAATAGTCACCTTCAAATAGAAATATTTACAGGATGAGGCGTAGGCAGCTATAGGAATTGTCATTTGTTACTTTAAAAGAGAAAATTATGTAGGGATGCCAACAGGCCTTTGGTAGAGGATAGAGATGACCCCTCCCCTCCCTTATACACCTCATTGAACATCCATTATAAGGTGTTTCATAACTACTTGATGAATTCAGGGGCATCTCCCAATCTTATGCCTAAGATTGTCATGGAAGAGCTCGGGTTGGAGGTTACAAAATACTACCATGACCTGTATTATTTTGAATCTAGGAAGGTAAAGTGCCTTGGGCTTATCAAAGACCTAGTCGTTTCTCTATTTAAGATTCCAATGAAGAGTGTGGTCATGGATATTGTAGTGGTTGATGTTCCCCTTAATTTCGGGATGCTCCTATGTAGATATTGGATAAAGAGACTGGGGGAACCTTCTAGATGGACCTTTCATACGCCACCATTCATGTGTTTGAGGGTGAACAAAGGAGACTTTGCAGGGAAGTTCAGTTGGCCTACATCATTAGTGATGAAACAAACCCCACCAACCATCTTATTTTTGCTCTTGACACTGATTTGGGATCCAACATATTGCAGCTCACTGATGCTCCTGAACCTCCTCTTGAAATCAGAAAGAAACCCATCACCTTTTGTGAAACCTCTCCTCCAACTACCTCTATTTGGAAAATTTTCTTTGATGGATCCTCTTCTAAAGAAGGTTTTGGTGCTCGAGTGGTATTTGTTTCACCTTATCAAGAGACTATAGCTTTTTCCTACAAGATAGAATTTGAGGCTACCAACAACATGGAGGAATATGAAGCTCTTGTTTTAGGTTTAAGGGATGCAAAGGACATGGGGATTGAGGAGCTATCAGTATTTGGTGATGCAGAACTAATTGTTGATCAGATCAAAGGTATTTACCAAGATAAGCATCCTAGGCTCAGATCTTACATAAACGAAGTGTGGGACCTAGTTGACAGTTTCTTCTTGGCTTTCAAAATTTCATTTAGTCCAAGAGAGGAGAATACCATGGCTGATTCTTTGGTTGTTTCAGCAAGACATTTCAGAGTCCCATTGCCACAAAAAATCAAGTATGATGTAGAGTTTAAATATAGGCCCTTTGTACCTAACAATGTTAATCATTGGAAGGTGTTTGAGGATGAACTGGAGGTCAAAACATTCCTTGAGTCTGTTGATGAATTTTATACATTACATATAGATCAAGATCATGAATCTTAAAATAATCCTCAGGTTGACGTTCTTCTAAGAAAAATTGCCCATAATCATATTATTCAGTTGCCTAGCATTCATATTCCAAAAGGGCTAGTTCCTTTGGAAAGACTATTCGATGGGAATGATGTGGCAGTGAAGGTTAAAGGTTCATTTGATGATGTTGATGTAGCTGAGTATAATATTTGTACAGAGAAGGATCCAAAATTTGTCAAGTTGTCAAGTAGTTTGTCAAGGGAACACATGGTTGAATATGTAGAGTTGTTAAAAGAATTTGTTGATGTGTTTTCTTGGACATATGAATATCTCAGAACATATGACACAAGTGTCATTGAACATAATATACCATTGAAGGAAGAGGCCAAACCTTTTAGGAAAAAATTGAGACAAATAAATCCTATCTTGATGCCTATTATGGAGAAAGATGTGAAAAAGATTTTGGATGCCCAGATTATCATCCCTCTGAAGTTTTCTAAATGGGTGGCTATCTTGGTTCCAGTGAGAAAGAAGAATCGAGAAATAAGACTTTGTGTCGATTTCAGGAACCTAAACAAAATCTCTAAGAAGGAAAATTACCCCCTGCCAAAGATGGAGCACATATTACATAGGGTGACTAGTGCATCTAGGATGTCCATGATTGATGGATTTTCTAGCTACAATCAGATTTTTGTCTTGCCTAAAGATAGAGAAAAGACAACCTTCACTACTCCTTGGGGTACATTCATGTACGCTAATATTCCCTTTGGATTGATGAACACATGGGAAACCTTCCAACGAGCTATGGACATTTCATTTATTGGGGAACATGACAAGTTTGTGGTCATCTATTAGGATGACATAACAGTGTTCTCACAATCTGATGAAGAACATCATGACCATTTAAAAAGGGTCTTTTTGAAATGCAGAAAGTTTGGTCTCTCTTTAAATCCAAAGAAGTCATTATTTTCCATGAAAGAGGGGAAACTGTTGGGGCACATTGTGTCAGCTGAGGAGGTAAGAATTGATTCAAGTAGGGTAGAAGATATCCAAACTTTTTTACTCCCTATATCCAAGAAAGAAGTTCAATCTTTCTTGGGGAAAATTAATTTTTAGAGAAGGTTTGTTTCAAATTTTGTTGAGTTGGTAAAGTTTATCACAACCACGTTGAGGAAAAAAAATGAAATCAAATCGACTTATGAATCTCGCAACTCTTTTGACCAAATAAAGAAGGCCTTGATTGAATCACCCGTGCTCATCAGTCATGACTACTCCAAGGAGTTTGTGATTTTCTCTTTTGCTTCATTTGACACAGTAACAGTTTTTTTATTACCGAAAAATGTCGAAGGGTTAGATCAGCCCATTTCCTTTTTCAGTAGGGCACTAAGAGATGCTGAAATAAAGTATGACATCATGAAAAAGGAGGCCTATGCTTTGGTTAAATATCTCAAATATTTCATATTTTATGTGCTACATTCAAAATTCATTGCATATGTCCCTTTAGTCTCTGTGAAGGATATCCTCATTCATCTTGACATAGATGGAAGAAGGATCAAGTGGACTACCAAAATCATTGAATTTGATCTTGAAGTAAAGCCTACCAAATTGGTTAAAGGTCAAGGTTTAGCTAGTTTCCTAGCTGAATCTAATTATAAATCCTTGAGGGTCAATTTCATAAACAATTGTTTAGAGAATCAGCAAGCTGAGTTGTCTGATGAAGATCTTAAAGTCACACCCCCATTGGTAGGATGCACTTGGTACAAAGACATTATATTTTTCCTACAGAAGTTGCAGCCTCCTGATGGCATGGAAAAGAGAAAGGTAAGAGCTTTGAAGCTCAAATCAATTAAATATTGTCTGATTGATCAAGTCTTCTATTGGAAAGACCCTTTAGGAGTGATGCTAATATGATTAGACCCACAGGAAGCCAAAAATATTATATATGATTTTCATGATAGTTTATGTGGGGGGCATCACTTTTGTAGAACCACAACCTATAAAATTCTCAGGGATGGGTATTTTTGGCCTAGCATATTTACTGATGTTTGTACAAAGATCAAGGCTTGTATTAAGTGTCATAAATTCTCTAGAAAGCAACAACTCAAGTTTTTTCCATTAAATCATGTGGTAGCTTTAGGGCCCTTTCATCAGTGGGGCCTAGATTTTATTGGGGAAATTCATCCTGCTTCAAGTGGTTAGCATAGGTGGATCTTGACTGCCACAGACTACTTTAATAATTGGATAGAGACCATCCCCACAAGAAACTATTCCCACAAAGTAATCATTAGTTTTATCTAGGATATTGTGGCAATATTTGGTTGTCCAAATAGAATTGTCACTGATAATACCGCAGCTTTCAAGGATGAACCATTGATTACGTTTTGTGAATAGTTTGGAATCACATTGATTCACTCTACTCCTTACTATCCCCAAGGGAATGGACTGGAAGAGTCCTCTAACAAGAGCCTTATTAAGATCATAAAAATATTGTTAGAGGACAACAAGAAAGCATGGGATTCAAAGCTTAAATTTTCTTTATGGGCTGATAGAGTGAAAACAAAGAGATCCCTTGGTGTCTCTGCTTTCCATCTTATGTATGGAGTTTAGGCCATATTTCCCTCTCAACTCGCCTTACCTATGGAAAAATTATTCCAAGATTATCAAGGAGAACCAGATGATATGATCAGAAGAATACAATAGCTAGTAGAAGTGCAGCAGACGAGGGAGCAACTACTGGACAAATCCCATGACCATCAACAGAAGACCAAGTAGGCTTTTGACAGAAAATTAAGGAAAGAATATTTCCAGTTGGGAGATATAGTACTCAAGTGGGATGCACCTAAACAATATAAAGGCAAGCATGGTAAATTTGAGGCCTTATGGATTGGCCCCTTCAAAGTTTCTGAGATTTTTTCAAATAACACTTACAAGTTGCAGGATTTGGAGGATGCTAAAGTTTTTGGTAGCCTTGTAAATGGGCATTTTCTGAAGAAGATTTTTACTTAAGCCATGAGCGGCTTCCCATGTCATTGTAAATATCATTTTTATTTCGTTTTTGTTTTTTATAAATGACTATGTAACCAAACAACTAAGGCACTGGAACTACTTGTTCTTCGCAGCTCGCAGGGAGCATGTCATCTCCTATGGAGCCAAATGTTATCACATGAACTTGTCAGAGTCCTATGGGTTTGTGGTTTCTACCTAAGTCGGTAATTTTTCCCCGATCTCTCGATTTTACCAACCCACAGCCAATTGTCTGAATCCTCTATCATGCAGGCCGCAACCATGAACACAAAGCAAAGCTTTCCCAACAGTCCATTTCTACCTTGGAGCACAAGAAGAAGGCAATTTTAATATTTCAACAGCGGAGATCCATCAGGCAAATCGATCGACGACATGCATTTTTTGGAAGGTCAAAAGTTGCACATAGATTAGCACTGGAGCAAATGCTCAAGATCAAAGTTAGAGAAAATATTAAATCTGGGTCGTAGATCTCATTAGGAGAGATCAACGGTGGAAATTTAGTGTGGGATTTGGGAGTTCGGAATATTGTTAAATTTTTTAGTCAAAAGGTCGAAGTATCGAAGTCCTGAAGTCCGAAATTAGTCGAAGTCGTTCGATCCAGAGGAATGTGTGGCACTAGATCTGAAATGCAGAGAAATTCTCTGTGGAAGAATTGGAATGATGAGTGTGAAGTTTGAAATCACAAAGCACCCAGAAATTGGACCCATGATCATAGCCCATGATCATATGGAAAGCGGGCCATAAAAAAGGGTAAGCACCTATTGAGCGGATGGCGACTGGGGTTTTCGAGGAAGCAATCGTGGCCGTCAAATTCAAAGCAAGTCCGCCTGTCGATCTGAATAAGGCCATTTCACAATTTTGGGCATCGAGATACTTGGAATCAAGTGAATTGGAGACTCCTGAAAGATGAAATCCTGAAGTGCCTTTGGATATGAGCCCTAGTTCATGGCCTGAGGTCGCATGCAGGATGGAGAGATGGAGAGGAGTTGCACCACAGGTCAAAGCACTTGTATTGCTCATAGAAGATGATCTGCATGGCCTCGAGGCGTCGATATTGACTCGAAAAAGTCATGGGCACTTCCTGGAACCTTCATGGGTGTTAGGCCTCGTCCTGATCCCGATGAAGGTAGTTAATGGAAATGGGGGAGGTGGTTAAAACCTCGTCTCACCCCATAAATGGAAAACAGGATGAATATGCCCGTGAGTGCAGACTGACAATCCAAAGTTTCCTTTTGGACAAATTTTTCTGCAAAACACATAACTAAGGCATGCACACTCTGACAGAGAAAGAACTGACTAAAATCTTTAAATGCATAGATCCAATCACACTCCCGGTGGTTGCAGCATCTCTGATTATATTAGGCAGTTTTAGTATTTTGTTAAGGCTGAATGGTTGAGCTAGGCTCTTGGCTATTGTAATATTTTGATGAAGAACATTGGTTCTTTGGTTATGTTCTTTATTTGAGACTTATTGATTAATCTAATTCATCTTTCTTACCCCATCTTATTTTCCTCTGATACTGAGAGAGTTCATGAATGATTGATTTAGATGAATTGTTGTAAATGTGTTATGATGAATGTTTGATTATAGTGTTGTTATGATTTCTTTCATTTTCCTTGAAATTTAAATCCAAGAGGATCTTGTGTCTGAGTTTTTCCTTCTTAGGTTGCTTGAAGAATTTATGTCCATAGCAAACCTCTACACCTTTCTCACCAAAGTATTCCTTCTACTCACCTTTACTCCAACTTACTAACTGAAGTTAATCCAAGACCTCAATTGCTTGTCCATGCTAGTCCAGATTTCTGAGTTTGAATGTTATTATCATTGAGTCTTCACCATTGGACCTCTTAAAACTCAATTACACTCACATAAAATGATGGGTACTGGGCTTGCCTTCTATGCAATCTAAAGGTGACTTCTAGTGCTAACAGGACCAAGGTCACTCAATTACTTAAAAATGATAACAGAGAAAGATTTTTTTTTTAAGACAACATTATAATTATGAGCAAGTACATTGATTCATATATCCTTTACAAAGAGACACAATGGTTCAATGTCATACACCTTTTTGAAGATTATATAAAGAGAAAAGTGTGGTGAAAGGAAGGTGTCTCTAGGAGCTAACTTAGAAGATAAAAACAAAGGAAGAGTCCAAGGAATAATTTGAACCTGAAATGCACACATGAAGTGAGGGTGGAAGGGAGGAGGAAGGGAGGATTAGAGTCCTCTACAGGTTGGAGCCTGAACAAACAGGGAGTTGCAACTTCCTCATGTTGTTTAATGAAAATAGAGGAGTGGAGTTCTCTATAGGTTGGAACCTGATCTATAGGGAGTTGCATATTCCTCAAGTTGGTGCTTGAAAATAGGGGATTGGTGTCTCCTTGAGTAGGTTCTCTAAAGGAAAAGGATATTGGTGTCTCCTACAAGTTCTAGCTTTTAAAAGAAATATTTTTTTTTATTTTAATTATGTATAGTCTACATTCTTTTTGATCAATTGTTATGGTTAATAATTTTAATAATTAAAATTGATTAAAATTGTGAAAAAAAAACAATATTGATTCACCCCCCCTCTCAATATTTAACAACATTTCAATATTTGTAATAAGATCAAGTTCCTTCACCAGATTCTAACCACTAAAAGGTAGGTTCTAAGAAATCACAATGGATCAACAAGAAGGAATGTCCTCTAACAGAGCGCCATTATTCAAAGGAAATGATTATGCATTTTGGAGTATAAGGATGAGAATTTATATAATGGCTCTTGGAAGTGATGTTTGGTTATTTGTGGTAAATGGGTGCAAAGCACCACCTACTGCACCTTCATATGTTGCTGCAAAGAAACTTTGTAATGATAATTCAAGGGTTGTTAATGCAATTATGGGTGGATTAGAAAACTCTATATTTGTAAAAGTGATGCATTGTAAATAAACAAAAGAATTTTGGGACAAACTTCAAATCATCTATGAAGGAGATGCCAAAATCAAGAAAGAAAAATGTCAAACATACAGAGGGCAGTTTGAAGGTATGAAGATGAATTTTTTCTCCATCATTGTTAAATGTTGGCATAGCCTCAACCCACTTTGTGAAGTAGTCTATCGCTTCGATGATGTAACGATGCCCCCTGGTTGAAGCCGGGTGACATGTAGTATATTCAATTCCCTACTTGGTGAAAGGACCAACAACAATGAAAAGAAACATGGGAGCATGATGTGCTCGCATCTTCTGACAAAAGATCTGAAACA
>JASDQU010371976.1:60546-78581 GCA_032191745.1 Picea mariana | reverse complement strand
AGTTTTTTCATTATTGTTCTCATTAATATAATATGCTTGGCCTGTTTCTTTCAATTCTGTGTTTGATCTCACATGAATTCGTCTCTAATAGATAGATCTATTTCGAGCTAATTTTAGTAGAGTGGGAAGTTGTTTGTACTTTTTTTTGTCTACATGGCTTATCGAGGAGTTTAAGATTGGAGCTCAACTCAGACTGTGCAGGGACAAACACTGGTAAAAAGGTACTTCTTTTATCCTTCCTCCTCACACATTAGTTAATCTAGATCTAAAAGGAAGTCAGTGTCCATGTTAAGCATCTTCTGTCTTAGAGTTAAGAGTCTAGCTCTCAAGAGGAGATCTACCTATCTGCAGGGAGATTTTCCTACAACAACTGGTCAAAAGAAGGATCTCTGTTCCTTCCTCAGGGCTTGGCTGATATGGAAGCAGGTGGAGAACTTAACTAGTTTTGAATCTGAGGCTCTTTTACCCTTTCATTTTGAACTTATTTGGCTGATGCTTCCGGGTCTTCCCGTGGGATTTTAATATTTATTCCTCCTTCGTTCCTATAACCCTGACTCATTCCCTTTTTTAGACAAAAATCTAGCAAAGTACTCATTGGCATGAAGCCTTTAGTTACCTTGGATCACTCGCTATGGTGTTGCTTCGCTGCCAGCAAGGCACCATAGCCCCGATGGAGTCACCCCGACATCAGATACCTTGCTCCTCTACCAGTGAGTGTCTATAGCCCCAATGAAGATATCTGCATGCCCTCTCCTACTATTCACTCTTTCGATAATATCAATTTTATTTCAACATGATGCCCTGAGCGAGTGGGAGAGGAGGATGTATGTTTATTTGCAAAGTGAGATGGTTAAGGTGGATCCTTTACTAGCTTCATCTTCTGGGTTCATGTTGTCCTTTCCACCTTTCCAACTTTCCCTCAAGGTCTTACCAAACCACTGAGAAAACACTTCTAAAATTTCGCCAAAGTTGTTCATTTGCGCAAGTTGGGTAGAGGACTCTTCGAAGTGACCATAGGTTCCTCGATGATTTTTGTGTTGTTTGTGAATGATGAGTTAGGAAAAAAGTTTGCTATGTCACATGATTTGAGGTCGACCATTTTAATGCTGAACACAACCTTCAAAAGTGTGGAAAAAAAAACTGCAAAAAGAAAATAAAGCAAAATCACAAAGATCTATCTAGAACTGAAATCATGAAAACAACGTACAAACAAAAGAGATTATTATTATTATTATTATTATTATTATTATTTTTTACTGGAAATATTATTTTAGGGCTTGGCCATTAACTGGGAGGGCATCAGGTTCTCCCCTCAGATTCTGTAACTGATAAGTGCCTACCCCAATCTTCTCAGCCACCTGGAAAGGTCCAAGCCACAGATTCTAAAACTTAGAATGCTTTCCTTTCGGTTTATTTTCTCTGTCCCACTTCATGGCTAGATCTCCTACTTCAAAGTTATTCTCTTTAGCCTTATGCTTATCAAAACATCTTTTCACTATTTGTTGGTGAGCTAGGAAATTTGACTTAGCTTTTTCTCTCTCTTCTTCCAGCATGAGCAGAGTGTTGATTCTCTGTTGTATGGCCGATCAAGGTTCCTCGCTGGAAACTTGGGTTAGTTGAAGAGATGGAAGATAGAGTCCATTCAGGAGGATGGATTCTTGCCCGTAAACCAGAAAGTATGGGGAATTCCATATAGCTTCCTTGGGTGTGACTCTATTGGCCCACAGAGAATTATGGAGTAGATTATGCCAATTCCTTTGGTTATCTGCAACTGTCTTTTTTAATATCCTCACTGGGTTCTTTTTAGTTGATTCTTCCACTCTGTTTCACTGTGGATAATAATTTGTTGAGTACCGAATTATGATTCCTTTGTCTAGAGAAAAATTTGTCAAAAGGGTGGAAGAAAAATAAGCAGCATTATCAAAGACCAAGACAGAAGGGACACCAAACCTTATGATTAGTTGTTTTTCTATGAATTGAATTACTACCTTCTCGTTTATATGAGTAAGAGGGATGGCATCTGCCCATTTCTCGAATAATCGGTAGCAGTAAGAATGTACTTGTGTTGTTTTGAAGAGCTGGGTGTAATTTATCCTATGATATCCAACCCCCATTGCTCAAAATTCCTAGAGATGGTCACAGGTTGGAGTGGGATTGCTACTCTCTTCTCCTTCCCTATGCTCATTTGATAGGTTTTACATTTTCTAGCGTAGGTATGACCATATTTGAACAAGGTGGGCCAGTAATAGCCAACCCTCAGTATCTTATGAGCGGTGGTGTTTCTTGCGAAATGTCCACCAGTAGGGCTATCATGGAGTTCCTTCAGTACTTTTTCTGCATCTTCACGCTCAAGACGTATTAAGAGTACTCCATCATAATTAATTCATAAGAGTACCGAATTTAGGAGGCAGTGTTGTGCTGATTTTAACCTAAGAGCTCTCCTTTCCCTGGGGTTGAGATTTTCTGGGTAGGCCCCATAGTGTAGGAGGTAGGTCAGATTCTTATACCAAGACTCGAGCCCTTGGAAAATGTATGAAGCTTCCCCACACCATAATTCCATTTCATTCTCCCATCCAAAATCTTCATTTTCTTGGTCCTGGGCTTCAAATTCCAGTTTGCATAACCCTTACACTTTAATTAGCTTGGC
Organism: Picea mariana; assembly: GCA_032191745.1. NCBI lineage: Eukaryota > Viridiplantae > Streptophyta > Pinopsida > Pinales > Pinaceae > Picea > Picea mariana. The sequence continues at coordinate 75,934 of JASDQU010371976.1, read as the reverse complement.
AGGTTTTATATCTAGGTTGAATTACTGAATTACTGCCATCCAGTTCCCTCTTCTTTCCTCCATCTCTTGCTGAGTAAACAAGGATCAGACTGCAAGGTGAGGCACAATCACTTTGGTGTGGTTCTTGAGGATGTAAGACATGAAGTGTTTTACTGCATTGTAAACCGCATAGGCCTGTTGGTAAACAACAAAATAGTTAAGCTCAACTCCTTTGAGATTAGTTCTCATGAAAAACACCGGAGCTTCATTGTTGTCATCATCCTTCTGAGTCAATAATGCGGCTAACGACTGGTTGAAGGAGAAACTATAGAAGAAGAAGTCCCTATTGAAATCGAGACTTTGTAGCACAGGGGCCCATGATATGGAAGTTTTAATATTGCTGAAAGCATCCTTTCGTTGATCATCCCACTCAAATTTGGTATCTTTGCAAATCATCTTTTGTAAGGGTTTGATGATTTCCATGAAATCGGGAGTGAATTTCCTCACAAAATTTATTTTCCCCAAAAAGGATTGCATAGCTTTCTTGTTATGGGGTAATGGGATTTGAGCTATGGCTCTAATCCATTCTAGGTCTATGTGAATACCTTCTTGGTATATCATATGACCTAAAATATTACCTTCCTCGACGTTGAAAATGGTTTTCTTTTTATTTAAGGATATACTGTATTTCCTACACCTTTCGAAAATTTGAGTTAAGTGTTGGATGTGTTCTTCTCTGTTCTTTGAATACACAGTTATGTCGTCTAGATACACTACTACACAATTGTTGATTAGTCCCCGAAATGCTACTTCCATGGCCCTTTGGAATGTTGCACCTACGTTGATTAACCCAAAAGGCATGTGTTTATAAGCGAAGGTTCCCCACTTGGTTCGGAAGTTGGTTTTTAAACAATCTTCCTCTGAAACTAGACCTTGGTTGTAACCTGAGAAACTGTCCAGTAGGGAGAAAATCTCCAAGCCAGACATGGTCTACAGAAGTTGTTCCATTGGTGGGACTGGGTAATTGTCTTTTTCTGAAGCTCTATTGAGATTTGTATAATCTACACATAATCGAATTTCTCTAGAATTTTTCCTCATAGGAATTAGATTCGCTACCCATGCGGAATGCCTGACCTGAAAAATGATCTTGGCATATAAAAGTTTCTTTAATTCCTAATACATGAGAGGTTCCAGGGATGAGTGATATTTTCGGAGCTTTTGTTGGAAAGGTTTCACTCAGGTTTTAACGGTATAGTGTGTTGAATGATGCGAGTATCATACATTTTCAGATCTCGATAGGACCATGCGAAGACATCTTGGTATTGTCTGAACAATTTGAGATAAGATTTCCTTTCTTCCTTATATGTAGTCTTTCCTAGATTCACATTCTTTAGGTTTTCTAGGGTCCCAAGATTTATAGTTTCATGCAGAGGACAAGAGCTACCATTCTTTGTGTTTCTAGGTCCCTTAAATCATTCTTTCAGATCAAACAAATTTTCTAGATTAGCTATCCCTTTAGGGATTGTGTGACACTTTGATTTATCAATAGGTTTTCCTATCCGAGGGTTGTTCTGTGTCAATTTATCTTGGAATACTTCATTGTCAATAGCCAAATCTTTGAAATTGTCTTGGTTAGTCAAGAAGTTTATGATCTATTCATCACCTTCAAATACTTTCCAACTAGAAATGTTATTAGGCACCGACGGTTTATAGATAATCTCCACAGTGAATCGGGAGGCTTCATAATCCTCTAGAGGAGACAACCTGAAAGCAATTGTGGCCAATGAGTCATCCATAATATTCTTTTCTCTGGGGATCGTTCTAATATTGAAGGCTTCAAAATTCTCTACTAACCTATGCACCTCCCGTTGATTGTTCTTTAGGTGAGGAGAATTTCAATGTATAGTATTCCTTACTTGTCTAATGATGATTTCAAAATCTCTGAAAACCTTCAATTCTTTGACATTCAAGTCTATAGATTTCTTTAATCCTTGTACTAGAGCTTCATATTCGACATTGTTGTTTGTACATTCAAATTCTAGCCTACAAGATAGGAAATGGCGTTTACCTTTAGGATCAATGAGGATGCAACCTGCTGCTGACCCTTCTTGCGATTTAGATCCATCAAAATATAAAGTCCAAATTTGTGAACGAAAATCTCCCTTTTTTTTTCCTTATTAATTTATTTCTCTCCTATCTCTTTTTCTGTAATCTCTGGCGTAGGGTCTTAATAGAAAAGGGTGCCTTTGTCAGTATTGGCGACTTCTCTTGGAAAACCATTTCATAGTTTTGAGTGAGGGAAATGTTGGACAAGAGAGGAGCAAAGTTTTTGAAGTGGGATTCGTAGGAATAATTGCCCAAAACGGGGAAATCTGTGGACGAGGGTTCGTTTGGGGTTTCTAGATTAGTGACCGTGTGTTATAGATATCTCTCCCTATTGATTATGATCATATTCTTGTAACCCTTCAGTGTAGCCAAAGGTGTGCCCAGTCTGTACTGAAATATCAGTTTATCTTTTCAGACCAATCTCAACTTAGTAATAACCCATAGGCCTCTAGAATATCTACCACAATGATGTCAATCACTTGCACAAACTTAGGATGTGTCGCTATCTTGATCATTACATCTTTGAGTTCTCCCATGACCTTGACCTAGGTTTTGTCTATTTGTATGACATGTTTATCACTGCTGAGAGGAACGACATTTAATTTTTTGCAAATAGACAGGGGCATAACATTGGAAGATGCCCCAGAATATACCAAACAATTGTGAAGGTTTCTACTGAAGACTTCAAACATTAAGAGGAACGGTGGGATAAAAGGTTTTTACTGTCTATCTTCCGAGCAGGTTTTCACAGTTGGTTTTCTCACTAGATCTGTGGGATATAGAGTTATTTCCTAACCATTTCCCATGGTTAGGTTCTTTGTTGAGTTAAATACTTGTAACAGAAGGTCCTTCTGTCGAGGAATCCTGCATATGTCCATAACTGATATATTAGCCTTTAACTTTTTCAAATTTTTGACTACATTGTAATCCAGTTTGGGTGATTCCTGGGTATGGATGATTATAGGGTTTTTTCCAAGAGATAAAGGTGTTTTCGGGTGGTCGGGAGTTTCCTTACTCCTCAAGGCCTGGGTGGAAACAATATCTTTCAAGCCAGGCGGGCCCTTACTGCATGTCTATATCACCGAGACTTCTGTGAGTTATTCCTAAGACACAAATAGGTCATCGGAAGGCATGATCAGGCGGGGATCCCATATCATCATGAATTTATCTTGTGGTGGATCAATCTCTTCCTTGTCAACAATATTCATAGTCGAGCTGCTTGGCTTTTCAGTTAGGGATACTTCAACTAGAAATCGATTGGCCATCAAATTCATGGAATGCACCCATTGAGGGAAGTCTCTTTCGGAGTGGTTTTACTGGTGATAAGTACAGAAAGAATCGGATGCAACATTTCCTAGATCAATATTTAAGTTATCTGGGGGAGGTTTAATTTCCTTGAACGATGGGTTCCTCTTAAAGAAAGGATTGTAGGGCCTTTGGCCTTAGTTTCCCTCCCCTGCATTCCTCTTCATGTCTATGATCTCATTTGATAATTTCTTAACCATGCATTGTAGGTATTCTATGTCTCCGTTACCCTTATCGAGAGTCTACTCTATTTGTTTCCCCGATGGCCTAGTCAAAAGGACTCCTCTCCTAGGAGGAAGCTGAGCTTCTTTCTTAACTAGAGAGACCTAGCCCTCTTTACACCCTTTCATATGGAATTCTATCGTTTTGGATTCTTCAAAATTTTCAGCCAGGGTTCACTTGGTGACCCTTTTTACAAACATAGAAAAAGAATCCAGGAGCAAGTTAGCATAAACCTCGATTTGCAATTCCTGGGTTGATTTTGCTTCGGGCTAAAACTTGTTTAAGATGGTCATGAATCTTTGATTGAAATATTTGAATCTTTCTTTCGAACTCATGGTGGCGGGGAATAACTCAGCCATCAGAGATCTAGTAGTAGTTTCTTTTGCAAATTTATCTAGAAAGTCTTTCTGGAACTTGGTCCAGCTAGTTATAGATCCTACTGGCATATTAAAATACCACATGGAAGCTGAATTTTCAAACGTGTAGGGAAAAATCCTGCAAACTACGTCTTCATGTTGGACGTTCATAAGTTTGATTTCTAGTATAAATTTCTTGATATGATATTCAGGAAATCCAAAGGTTTTGGTATCGAACTTAGGAAACAACTTCTCTAGATGTCGGGGAAGGTTATGGACTGGTCTCGGGAGGGCCAAATCATATCTGGCTAACCATGGTTGATTGTTCATAGGCAAGTTCCCCCTTTCATCATTATGGTCATTTTTTCCTTCTATATCTTCAGGCTCAGAGTTAAACTCCTCTTCTTTCGAGAAATCGTCCGGTTCAGAGACGTCACCGACTGGCATTTCGGGTATCAAATCAAGAGGTTCTTGGATTTTGGTAATCACAAAATCTATTAAGTCTTATACAGAGTGTACGAAAACCTCATCGGGAGTGCTAAATAATAGTCTTCTTTGTTGTTTTCTTTGAGGGAGTATGGGAGCTAAGGACAACGCACCGATCTATCAGGCGTAGGCTCTTGTGATTCTTCTGAATTGATTTACTTCCTCGTGAGGAAGGGCATAAGGTATTTCAGGGTGAAAGGGTTCTTCCTCGGGCTGGGGTGAGTTACTCATTCCAGGAGTACTCAGCATGTGTGGGTTGTCTTGGGAATGACTAGCCATGCATGTGGGCTGTTTTGAATCTATAGGTTGTTTAAAATACTGTGTACAATATATATCCATCCATTAATTATCAGACCCTCCTTCTAGCGCCAATTATGTTGATGGGTCTTAAATCCCTAGTTCAACAGTAGGAACCATACCTGCCACTGAGGCCCAATTAGACTCTGCAGCGTTTGCAATGGAATGGTTCTCCAGATCTTGCGATTCGGCCAATTAAACGATGGTCTTTAATGTTTTCTTGTGAAGTATCTCCCTTCAGTTTGGACTATCTATTTTGTATTTTCCCTTGGGTGGGATCGATGTGAGGTGTAAGACGGTATAAAACAACTTTGCAACAAAACATAATTAAGTTCTAACTAGGGAAGAGGTTCATCTTGGGATAACCCGCTACTCAAACATGCAGTCGACAATTCTATACCACAAGCCTAGTAATAATACGTTAACCATGTGAGCATCAAATTACTGTCTGAGATTATTATTTATCAGAAATAAAAACACATTATACAATAAGATAACGAAAAGAAAAATAATTCATCTACCATAATAATTCATCACATAATCACACAATGATTCATCATCTTCATCATTAAAGAAAAGAACAACAAAGCATTGCACCATATAACTTGACAATAAATTGGACAACTCTTACTTGTTACATCTATTCATGAAACGACATAGGAAATAGTTCTTCTTTGCATCCACTCACACATGAATTTGATGAAAATAACTTTGTCTTTGGTCTAGAAGGACTTTTCAATTCATAGCAGCCTCAAAATAATTCTTAACAACCAGAAAGAAAGAGTTCTTGCAACAACCATTGACCTATAATTAATTGGTCGATGTCTTTATTTATAATGTAAAGTTCAACTGAAAATAACGGCTAAGTGCAGTTTATGCAAAACAAAAATCCCCACGTGGTGTCATCTTCTAATAATTTCTTTAATAATCAACTTAGGATATCACTCGAAAGGGTGACTTTTCTCATATTCTGACCAACTGATAAACAAGTCTTTGTAGGCTTGGGCCCATGGAAATATGTGTTGTTCCATCAAAGCCACATAAAATCCTCTAACCTACATCGCATGCACTCAATATTTAACCAGACTAGTGTTTAACTGTTGTAGAACAGTCTGAGCTCTGATCGGATGTTCCATAACCTTTTCACATATCCTAGAGATGTGTCAGTCACTTTATGCATCTCTTCAGCCCATAATGCATCTTTCCTGGTGTGTGATTCGACTACGTCGCGCAGGTTGGTGAAGTCGTCAGGGGTGCCAAACTTGGGGAGTCCGATATCCTTCATCACTTTGTTGATTTTACCCCAATTTTTTTCGCATTTGGCCCACTACTCCCTAATGTCTTAGTGCGGTTCCTGTGACATCTTAACCCAATACTCGGATGAACTTTTCATGCGATTGAGACTTATTTTTCCCAACATCTAGATACCATGTTCTTCTTTATCTCGGCCCTGCTGAACTGCATCAATGTACTCAAGTCTCTCTATGTCCTGCTGCGCATTTTCATGCTGCCACTCCATGTCCTTGTGCATCGTGAGCACCATGAGAGTATCCTCCTAGAATTTGACAATCTTCACAGTAAAAGAGTGTCTCTCCTTCTTGAACTTGTTGTAGTCCTGTTCGAACTTTCTCCTTAGGTAAATCATTGTTTAAGTGGTGCCCTAATAGTATTCAGCCAGGTGGCGCAAATTTTCTAGTTCCTTCCGAGTGGTGGCTAGCTCTGTTTCATCTTTTTTGGCTTTGTCTCGGGTGGCTTCCTAGATCGTCGTTCCCATGCTGAGGAGCTCCGATGTTCGGGAATTTTCAGTTTTTATCAATTTCTCCTCTGTGGTGATGAGGATGGAGTGATCCAATGTGATCCTCCTTTTCTTTTTGTTTATTTGGATGATGGATTTCCTCTTTCTATCATAAGAGATCGCATATATATCTGCTACTTCATCCACTGGTTTCAAAATCTATTGATCAACCCATGTGAGTGTGTTACCCATACTTACGGTGGTGTTAATTTGTTCAAGATCCAGTTCCCAAACTTCCTCATTATGCTCTGAAGGCCTAACCTCTTCTTGACTCTTATCGGGGATCAAAGTGTCAAGCGCAATAACAGTGTTGGGAGTGGGTTTGAAACTTACTTATGCACCATCCATTGAAATGTCGACGTCCTTTTGTGATAATCCCTCCTTTGGCTCGCTCAGTTCTGACTTGTCGTTTGGATTGTCTTCTCAATTTTTTGATGCATCAGGCATATTCGTGTCGAGGCCGCTTTCAGCTTCCTTTTCCTTTTGTGGAATTTCCTGGGTTTGAACCTCAGGAGAAAGAGAAGAAGTATTCTCAGGTCCCTTTTCTTCTTGGACATGCATAGGGGTTCTTTAAGATGCTTCCAGGTTCTCATCATCATTGTATACATTGATGAACTTGGTCAAAGGGTTAGGAGCACTTCTTTCTACTAATACCCAACCTATCTATGGGTGAGTTGTCACATCTGCCGATGAATTAGCTAGTGGTATTGTGGATTCAGGGTCATCTGACCCGTTGGTGCTATCAAGGTTTTTTGAAATCGGGGCCGCTTGGCTCTGCCGAGCCTTCTTCTGGGCTATTGGTAGGAAGCCTTGGCAACCTGACAAAGTTTGGGTTGTCCTGTATTCGCTTCATTAAAAACTAGGCTTTTTGATATAGGAGTGACCCACTCTCCTATGCATTCTGATTTTTGGGAAGATCCATATCCTGTACTAGAGTTTCTTGGGATATCTTTGTTGTTTCGGTATTTTCTTGAGAAGCTTCCACCGCTTCAACTGATTAAGATATTATCCTTTCTTGTCTGGCCCTGAGGATCTCTTGAGCCGATTGTTCTAGGATTGTTGCTTTCTCATCCAAACTCATGGCCTTAAACTTGGTTTCTTTAGGATTAGCCATCCTTGCCACCACCTCATCCCATTCTTAAGCATTCTTGGTGAATATTTCACCGTCAGACCGGTCATGGGCATAGGTCCAATAAGATGATGCCTATGATGCATGCTTCATGACTAGACCTTTGGGACCATCCTTGCGAAAATGACCAGTCCAAAATCAGAATTCTAATTGAATTAATCCTTCTTGCTTGGCCTGCACAGTGTCTTTGAACACGTAGAAGCCAATATGAAACCCATAAGGTATGAAGGCCAACTTCGTTTCCTTTACCAAAGTGGTGTTGTAGCTCTGTAAAATGGTCTGATAACAGATTTCTCCTAATACTAGTCGATTAGGGACATATATAGGTAATAGATGGGGTGCTCCTGTGGCATCAAAAACCCTGATGCAGGTCTCACACTCATCTATATATGAGTGGCCTACTTTCAATACCACCCTTTTGGTTGCATCCGACAGCCTTAGACATTCTTTCTTGAACAACAGATAATAAATGCGTGCAATAAACTGGTCACAAATGAGAGAATAAGATTTTTTGTACTTGTTTTCCCAAAGGATGCTAAAGTATACATGGACTGGGAGCTCAGAGGAACACCAAATTAAGTTCATTCCAGCAAAGAAATTCTTGGCACAGACGACATCCAACAGATACAAGGCCATGTAGAAGGAAGGGGTTTCTCCCTCTTTTGGTGTCTGAGCTTGTCATATGCAAGTGCTCAACTGTTTGGAGATGATTTCACCCTAGTTAAAACCTATTCCAAAAATGGCTATAGTATAAGCCAGAGGCATCCACGCCTCCAAAAACCTAGTGTAGTCTTTCTCCCCATGCAATCGATAGAGAAGGGTCATTAGATATATGTAAGGCTCTCTCAGGTTGGCCATTGGGTACAAGACGAAGGTCCGATTGGTAAAATATGTATCCTCTCTCCACTAGGATGCCATAATCTTGTTGGTTTCATGCTTCTGATAGAAACTCAAAACAAATTTAGTGCTTAAACATTCTTCTGGATCCTTGATCTTGTAGTAACTCTGAACTTCTATTGGTAGGAAAACCCTGATGCATCTGCGATTGTCATCTTTAATCAAACACCTCTGTGTATCAATGTGATCAATAATCCATTTTAAGAGTTCGATGCAAGGAAATACTAGAGTCCTTTTTTCCACCATGTGAAAATAAGCCTTGCAGACATTTGAGAGAACTTCGTCATTGAGTTTTCTCATATTAGGATCACTGTGCGGGGCATACTCAAGGGTTTCCTCCTTCTTGATTTTCTTAAACAGTTCTTCCCAGCAAGGGAATACTATTTGGCCCCTATGTTTTCCTCTGTGTCTCCAAAGGTCGAAGGATAGGAGAAGGCATTCCTGGTGGTTGTCTTGATGATGGTCACTGGCTTTGGAGCGAATTCCAATTTTCTTGCGACTGCTGGGGAGGAAAATTCTCCCACCTTTGGTTCTTATAGATTTGGTGCCCTTGGGGATTTCCTGGTGGTGGGTTTCTTTGGAGGCATTGTTACTGCAACTGAAAATGATTTTTTAGAAATGTGTATAGAATAACGTTGGAGGAAAACATATGAATTGAAGCATAAAACACCCATAATCCAGTACATACCTATAGTGATTTCTAAAATTATTGTTTTAATACTCATTGCACCTTGGAAGCTTTCTCTGGCTCGCTCATCTTTCTCTTCTGGGTGCTCCAAACTTCTTTTCACGCAGAATGAGCTCATACATAATGACTCAAAAGAATATAACAAGAGAGATCCTACCAATCATGTCAACTAGTTAATACAAGTGATGGATGCAATTCAAAACAACCTACCATTGAATCTCTGCAAATCAATTCTACGTTGGTTGATGGTGGAGGCGTGGGGGGAGATGCATTGTATTGAGAGGTTTAAACGATCCTTTTGTTTATGCATGAATTAGAAACTGATGAGCGATCCTGGAATTAATTAATCTTTTAAATGCGTTGTATCTAGCGTATCTTNTTCTCAGCGGATAGGTCAGGGATCGACAACACCTTGCATATGTTTCTATTGGTATCCTTCTTAGAAAACTTTTCATGCCGATGGGTATCGGGGATTGGAAATTTGTTTAGGCACATATTTTCTTTGCAGGTTACATCTTCGTGAATCTCTGATGCCGATAACATTTCAGAAGTCAGTGATCGACGATATCCTTCCTTCACTCGTGTGACGCTTAATTTCTTCAAAACATCCCAACACCGATGAGGGTCGGTCATCGATGACATTTCTTTCATAGCACTTGTCACGTAATTAAGAATTCCTTCCGCCGACACTGATGGGGGTCGAGACTCGGCTATTTTGGTCTTGAGGATCTCTTGGTTCTTTAATCAAATGTTAGTCTTTGTTAATTCATGATGATTTTCGCTTGCCCCAACAAATTTGAAAGACTTAAAAAAATGAAACACAGAAGACGAGCACAGACAACATTTTCATACTAATATTGAATTATATGTTCACAAGAGATCAAGTGGTACCCAAAAAGTGAAATTTGACGTAGACTTTTAGGGTGTGTTGAGTGCTCAACAGGTAGTATAGAGAATTAATTGACTTTTAGACATTTGATCGATCTGCCTACATTCTGAACCTTGGTTTATTTAAAGGGGTGGGTTTCCCACTATCATAATTGGTGAACATACTGGGGATAAGCCTCTAGGGTTTTTAGGGAATTTTGGGTTGTTTGCCTTTCAATTTTCTATAGATTTTTCTGATTATGTTAAGGGATTCTGGTCACCTTCAGATGCTATACCAGTTGTCCCTACCCTGTAAGTTTGTCTGATATTTTATTTTTTGGAAATATACAAAGGTGTACACGCCTTGTCTTGAGTCAACCCATGTACATACATGCTATGATCAGTAAACAACCCGCATACATATGCAAGTTGCTGATGCAACAACCCGCATCTCTGTTTCAAGAAAAGTTTTGAAAAAGAGGGAGTTGCCCTCTTTCCTGATTGAAGTTCACAGTTCTCAGGGTTTCTTGGATCAGTCTAGAGTCTCTGTCTTACAACCATAGCCTAGGTTTAGAGTTCAATTTACTTGTCTTCTTGATTTTTGTGTGTTTACTTTTGAAAGGGTTTTAAGCAAGTTTTTGAATTATATAGATCTTCCTTCTTGGTTTCTTGAGTGATTCATTGCGATCCGTAGTGAGCTAAAGATCCATTTCAATATTTTTTTATTGTTCTTTCTACCCCTTTCAGTTGGTTTGAAAAAAGATAAAAAAAAAATTATTTCGGTATTTCTGTTTAAATCAATTTAAGAAAAAAAAAATCGTTTTAGTTTGGTAAAGTAGTTAGAGTTGAATATTTTCTAAAAAGGAAAAAGAGTCTGTTTTTTAAGTTCTTTACTGATTTCTTGAAACATAAGTAGCTTGTCTTCGAGAAAAAATATGTTTTAAGTTTTCTTTTCAAGATCTTGAAAAAAGTTAGTTAAAGAAAAGTTGGTTACAAAGAGTTAGTTGGAAAACTTTGCTTTCGATTAGAAGTAATTTTCCTTTCAAGTTTTGTATTGTTATCCTCTTTTTCGTCTCTTATAACATCACTAGTTTCACTGCCATATCCCTTGAGTAAATCAAGCCATTAAAAAGAATGCTAAATATAAAATTAACTAGAATTTTTATGTTTGTAGGGTCAACCAACTAGTTCAGGGATAGGGCCTTGAATTAGGTTGGAGACGAAACTCTTCAAGGTCGTTAAACAAACATTGGATTTAGAGCTAGGGAGTGTTAAATTCCAGTGTCATAAAATTTATCTGGGACCCCACTCTAACATAGGGGATAAACACGAGGTTGCGTGAGGAAAGGATGTGGAGATAACCCCTTAAAATCCAAACTAAACGTAGTGGGGAACACATATTGAGGATCTGTCATGGGAGTACTATCGACTGCATGTTCCTACAGAGATTTGTGGACCTTGAATCTATTTGAGATACTCTGTTATCTTTCGAACAACTTTATTTCAATACCCTTGATAGGTTTCATACTTGTTATCCTGCTCATTGTGATCCACCCAACTATTGACTGTACCCGCCTGGTCACTGACTGCGAGATGGAAAATTCGTTGCCCATATTCTAGGGACTTACACGGGTGACTGCAGGGGTATACTGTGATACCTAGGGCAGATGTTGGGTCACACTTCACAGAGTATACCCAGAGGGTTCTTCCATTTTCGAGTTGCACTTGCACTAGTTAGTTTCTCTAGTGTTGGTTGGCGTAACTGTTCTTCCTCCTAGATAGTTGTTTGCTTGATTTTTATTATAGGATTTTTTCTAGTGCGTGCTTGGTTTTTAAATGATAGTTAAGCCTTACTGTGTCAATTGATATTTTCACAAAGTGGAAGATCAAGAGCTGTACCAGTCACAAAGGCTTTAGGGCCTGTCGTTGGTTGCATTGGAGCTACCTCCGCCACCGTTACGATGAAGACTTGACCAACAAGGGTCATTCGAAGTGACCGAGTCGCAAGAAACTATGCCTGAGCTTTCTCGATGAGGAGACTATTTGACTCTTGAGGAACCTACTGGTTTTTACCTTGGGGTGGAATCTCTCGGGCCAGTGAACCCTCCAATTACTGAATTATCAGTGTTGATCTTGGTACAAGTTGTCTCTCCTAAGGTGACACCTTGCGAGCGCCAGCTATTCTTACAAGAATCCATGGAAGAAAATGCTGCTACTTCTTCCTAGAGTCCTAATGCTCTTGTTTCAACTACTACCACAGGGGGTATTTTTCCTCCTAACCCACCTTCGCTAGTCCAGACCACAGTGGTATTGACACCCTATACCTTGGGAAGTGGTTCGATACCGTCATTGTCCGCGACCACTTCTCCTTTTATGTAGAGTGAAATGGGCCCTCCATTCTTATATGGGATGCCAAACTTTGATTCAAACTCAATACTTACCTACTCCACCTTATAGACCATGGGTCTGGGGAAAGGGAGCTCAAACACTCCCATGCAAGGGTCTATCGAGGGCACTTCAGTTCCTTTTAATGTTATCGCTTATGGTGGGGTTCATATACCTCCTTCGTCCCCCTCGCTCGGTGGTGATTTCCAAAAACCCATCGGGCATAATGCTAATTACATCTTGTTTGGAGCAGGCAATTTAGGAATTTTATCTTACACTACACCAGTGGGATGTATGTCATTTTGTTTGATAGACACGTTTGGGAACAAAAATTTTTCTTCAGCTTCCATCTCGACTGGGGGAAACCCCTTACATGATCAATGGAACCTTGGGGAAGGTTCAATACCTATACCCGTTAGATCGACTGGGGGCATCCCTTTCCAAAATCCTTGGAACATAACATAGGGAACAATCCCCACCCAAGTCATGTCATCCAATTATGGGAGTCAGTCGATGATATCCCAACAAAAACAATTTCAGTACATTGGTTAAGGCCATGGTTTCTACCAGAACCTTTTCCAATAGTCCAACTTTTCCTGGCAACCTAATGCCAATCAAACTCCAAGACCCCTTTTTCCTGTACATAGTACTCAACCTAAACTATCATTTTTGGAAACGCTACATATGCCAGACTTGTCAATGTTACTCAATGACCCAATTTGTCATGATCCACGTTGGCCCCCCATGCTAACTAAGTTTCCCTTGGATATTCCAAAATTCTAAGGTAATCCTGGCGAAGACCCAGGTGATCACATGACAACCTTTCACTTATGGTGCTTGTCAAACTCACTGTGAGACAACTCCATCCAGTTGTGCCTTTTTCAACGCACTCTTATCAGGGGTGCCACGAAATGGTATATTGAGCTCGCCGCTTGAGGTATTCCTACTTTAATGACTTGGAAATGTTCTTTTGAACCATTTCCAGTTACTCGTGAGATACAATGCTGACATTGAATTGCTGGCCAACTTTGAGAAGACTAAGGCCGGCCATATTTCTGATCACATCCCAGAATGGTGGTGTAGGAAGAGCTTGATTAAGGTCCAAGTCCCAATAGATTTATTGTTGGAGTGGTTCCTAAAGTCTTTGGTTCCTTGTGTCTCCAACGACATAAAAACTTCTGGAGTGTTTTCAGAGGAGGAGGCGATAATGAGAGTGCAACAACTTGAACTGATCTACTCTCAGTCTGACATGCTCTATGAGATTTTTCCATATGTGCCACGGTCCATCCTTGAAAAGGATAAGAAAAATTATGGGAACCATGCTGATGGTATTGTGGTCTCAGCACAAGGAAATTCCACTGATTTGTTGTCAAATCAATTGCAACAATTGTTGATACAACAGACTGCAGCCAACCAGAACTATGGTTTGGATGTTCCCCCTACCGAAACATCATATGTACACAGAGTGCAGTCGACAAACCTGAAGGCCAACTAACATCTTGAAGGAATGAAGAAACAATGGAACAAGAAGGGTAAATGGGACAAAAAGGATAATAACAATGATGGCGGGGGAAAAACAGAGAAGAGAAAGTCAAAGTATTCATGTAGCCTTTGCACAAAGGACCACCCGACTCACTTGTTCCCTTGAATTGTGGAAGCTCAGAAGAATTTGGTATAGCAATATCTTGTTGTTCTAACAAACCCATTTCCACATGGGAAAAACATGGCTCAAGATTCAACGTCCTCGAGCACGGAAGGGGGTAGTCAAGGATCCCCTGCATCTACTAGTAATAACCCAACCGTGAATGTTTACATGTTGAAAGGTGACGCTCATATAGAAACCAGGGCTTGAGATCACGTAATGCCAGAATCTTCTGAAAAGGGAAATGAAGCTACAAACCCACCGATTCCTCTCCATATTGAGAAGACGATGGGTGAAACAATGACACACATCCCCAAAGGTGCGTTCAAGAAAGCTTCTCATAATTTGAACGTGAGGGCTGCCCAGAAATACTCTATTGTGGAAGATTTGGCAAAAACCCCTTGCGTGGCGTTCGCTTTGGAAGTCCTCTAGAGTTTCCCTTCATAGAGAAAAGCTTTGTTGTCCACCTGGGGATCAACATAGACTTGTAACCTGTGAGCAATCATTCTTGATCGAATCGACTTGAAACCTCTTCTTCCTTTCCATGTTTCATTTCAAATAGTAGTGACTTACACTATGGAATAGTTTACTCAAAATATCTTTTGTACGGTGGTTGAAGAAGGTGCCTCGACTTGCGTGATGTTGTTGGCATGTCAGAAGGCCATTGTCCAGCCCATTTTGTCTCCATCGCCTACATTTCTTACGACATTCGATGGTCGGTCATTTAGATCACATGGATTCATTCCTTCTTTCCCCATGCAGTTAGGAGGAAAGACCATGTGTGTTGAAGTTGAAGTGGTTGATGTGCCTCTCGACTACAACCTTTTGTTAGGAAGGAGTTAGACCTATATAATGCATGTAGTGGTTGCTACAGTTTTTCGTCTCTTGTTGTTTTCACATGAGGGTCATATTGTAACCATTGAACAATAGTATTTCTCTCATCCCAACCCTTCATTGGGGGCATCCACAGTCCCAATGATTGATAATCCTCAGCCCGACACCGTCAATGTAGGGGTTGGTTTGTGTCCATCATTGATGGGAACTTTTGATTACCCACCACCTTCTCGCAATGTCAAACCCATATCGGATGCCCCCGACCAGCTTGGTGTTGGTCACTATAATTTCTTATTTAACTAAACAATCAAGTGCTACATAAATTGTCAACCCAAGGAAGTCTGTTATTTCAAAGGTAACCATGCACTATATATGCTCAATCTCAAAAGCAACCTAGGGT
>JASDQU010371976.1:17353-39979 GCA_032191745.1 Picea mariana | reverse complement strand
TCTTCTAAATTGATTTACTTCCTCGTGAGGAAGGGCGTAAGGTATTTCAGGGTGAAAAGGTTCTTCCTCGGGCTGGGGTGAGTTACTCATTCCAGGAGTACTCAGCATGTGTGGGTTGTCTTGGGAATGACTAGCCATGCATGTGGGTTGTTTTGAATCTATAGGCTGTTTAAAATACTGTGTACAATATATATCCATCCATTAATTCTCAGACCCTCCTTCTAGCACCAATTTTGTTGATGGGTCTTAAATCCCTAGTTCAACAGTAGGAACCATACCCGCCACCGAGGCCCAATTAGACTTTGGAGCATTTGGAATGGAATGGTTCTCCAGATCTTGCAATTTGGCCAATTAATCGATGGGATTTAACGTTTTCTTGTGAAGTATCTCCCTTCAGTTTGGACTATCTATTTTGTATTTTCCCTTGGGTGGGATCGATGTGAGGTGTAAGCCAGTATAAAACAACTTGGCAACAAAACATAATTAAGTTCTAACTAGGGAAGAGGTTCAACTTGGGATAACCCGCTACTCAAACATGCAGTCGACAATTCTATACCACAAGCCTAGTACTAATACGTTAACCATGTGAGCATCAAATTACTGTCTGAGATTATTATTTATCAGAAATAAAAACACATTATACAATAAGATAACGAAAAGAAAAATAATTCATCTACCATAATAATTCATCACATAATCACACAACGATTCATCATCTTCATCATTAAAGAAAATAACAACAAAGCATTGCACCAGATAACTTGACAATAAATTGGACAACTCTTACTTGTTACATCTATTCATGAAACGACATAGGAAATAGTTCTTCTCTGCATCCACTCACACATGAATTTGATGAAAATAACTTTGTCTTTGGTCTAGAAGGACTTCTCAATTCATAGAAGCCTCAAAATAATTCTTAACAACTAGAAAGAAAGAGTTCAATAACCATTGACCTCTAATTAATTGGTCGATGTATTTATTTATAATGTAAAGTTCAACTGAAAATAACGGCTAAGTTTAGTTTATGCAAAACAAAAATCGCCACATGGCGTCATCTTCTAACAATTTCTTTAATAATCAACTTAGGATATCACTCGAAAGGGTGACTTTTCTCATATTCTGACCAACTGACAAACAAGTCTTTGCAGGCTTGGGCCCATGGAAATATGTGTTGTTCCATCAGAGCCGCGTAAAATCCTCTGACATCCATCGCATGCGCTTGATATTTCACCAGAGTGGTGTTTAACTGTTGTAGAATAGTCTGAGCTCTGATCGGATGTTCCATAACCTTTTCACATATCCTAAAGATGTGTCAGTCACTTTCTCCATCTCTTCGGCCCATAATGCATCTTTCCTGGTGTGTGATTCGACTAAGTCGCACAGGTCGGTGAAGTCGTCGGGGGTGCCGAACTCAGGGAGTCCGATATCCTTCATCACTTTGTTGATTTTACCCCAATTTTTTCACATTTGGCCCACTACTCTTGAATGTCTCGGTGCGGTTCCTGTGACATCTTAACCCAATACTCGCATGAACTTTTCATGCGATCGAGACTTATTTTTCCCAACATCTAGATGCCATATTCTTCTTTATCTCATCCCTACTGAACTTCATCAATGTACTCGAGTCTCTCTATGGCCCGCTGCGCGTTTTCATGCTGCCACTCCATGTCCTTGCACATCATGAGTGCCATGAGAGTATCCTCCTAGAATTTGACAATCTTCATAGTAAAAGAGTGTCGCTCCTTCTTGAACTTGTTGTAGTCTCATTCAAACTTTCTCCTTAGGTAAATCGTTGTTTGAGTGGTGCCCTGATAGTATTCAGCCACATGGTGCAAATTTTCTAGTTCCTTCTGAGTGGCGGCCAGCTCTGTTTCATCTTGTTTGGCTCAGTCTTGAGTGGCTTCTGAGATTGTTGTTCCCATGCTGAGGAGCTCCGATGTTCGGGAATTTTATGTGTTTATCAAGTTCTCCTCGGTGGTGATGAGGATGGAGTGATCCAATGTGATACTCCTTTTCTTTGTGTTTATTTGGATGATGGATTTCCTCTTTCTATCATAAGAGATAGCATAGATATCTACTACTTCATCCACTGGTTCTGAAATCTATTGATCAACCCATGTGAGTGTGTTTCCCATACTTACGGTGGTGTTAATTTGTTCAAGATCTGGTTCTCAAACTTCCTCATTGTGCTCCGAAGGCCTAACCTCTTCTTGAATCTTATCGGGGATCAGAGTGTCAAGCGCAATAATAGTGTTGGGAATGGGTTTGAAACTTACTTGTGCATCGTCCATTGAAATGTCGATGTCCTTTTACGAGAATCCTTCCTTTGGCTCACCCAGTTTTGACTTGTTGTTTGGATTGTCTTCTCAATTCTTTGATGCATTGGGCATATTCGTGTCGAGGCCGCTTTCAAATTCCTTTTCCTTTTGTGGAATTTCCTAGGTTTGAACCTCGGGACAAAGAGAAGAAGTATTCTCAGGTCCCTTTTCTTCTTGGACATGCATAGGGGTTCTTTGAGATGCTTCCAAGTTCTCATCATCACTGTATACATTGATGAAGTTGGTCAGAGGGTTAGGAGCACTTCTTTCTACTAATACCTGACCTATCTTTGGGTGATTCGTCGCACCTGCCGATGAATTGGCTAGTGGTATTGTGGATTCAGGGTCATCCAACCCATTGGTGCTATGAAGGTTTTTTGAAATCGGGGTCGCTTGGCTCCACCAAGCCTTCTTCTAGGCTATTGGTAGGAAGCCTTGGCAACCTGACAAATTCCAGGTTGTCCTACATTCACTTCATTAACAACTGGGTTTGTTGATACAGGAGTGACCCACTCTCCTATGCATTCTGAGTTTCGAGAAGATCCATATTCTGTACTGGAGTTTCTTGGGATATATCTATTGTTTCAGTATTTTCTTGAGAAGCTTCCATCGCTTCAACTGATTAAGATATTATCCTTTCTTGTCTGGCCCTGAGGATCTCTTGAGCCAATTTTTCTAGGATTGTTGCTTGCTCATCCAAACTCATGGCCTTAAACTTGGTTTCTTTAGGATTAGCCATCCTTGCCACCACCTCATCCCATTATTGAGCATTCTTGGTGAAGATTTCACCATCATACCGGTCATGGGCATAGGGCCAATAGGATGATGCCTGTGATGCATGCTTCATGACCAGACCTTTGGAATCATCCTTGCAAAACTGACCAGTCCGAAATCATAATTCTAATTGAATTAATCCTTCTTGCTTGGCCTACACAGTGTCTTTGAACATGTAGAAGCCAATATGAAACCCATAAGGTATGAAGGCCCGCTTCTTGTCCTTTACCAAAGTGGTGTTGTAGCCCTGCAAAATGGTCTGATAACAGATTTCCCCTAATACTAGTCAATTAGGGACATATACAGGTAATAGATGGGGTGCTCCTATGGCGTCGAAAACCCTGATGTAGGTCTAATTCTCATCTATATATGAGTGGCCTACTTTCAATACCACCCTTTTGGTTGCATCCGATAGCCTTGGACATTCTTTCTTGAACAACAGAGAATAAATGCATGCAATAAACTGGTCACAGATGAGAGAATAAGATTTTTTGTACCTGTTTTCCCAAAGGATGCTAAAGTATACATGTACCGAGAGCTCAGAGGAATGCCAAATTAAGTTCATTCCACCAAAGACATTCTTGGAACAGATGACATCCAACAGATACAAGGCCATGTAGAGGGAAGGGGTTTCTCCCTCTTTTGGTGTTTGAGCTTGTCGTATGCAAGTGCTCAACTGTTTGGAGATGATTTCAACCTAGTTAAAACCTATTCCAAAAATGGCTATAGTATAAGCCAAAGGCATCCACGCCTCCGAAAACCTGGTGTAGTCTTTCTCCCCATGAAATCGGTAGAGAAGGGCCATTAGATATATGTAAGGCTCTCTTAGGTTGGCCATTGGGTACAAGCCGGGGGTCCAATTGGTAAAATATGTATCCTCTATCCACCAGGATGCCATAATCTTGTTGTTTTCATGCTTCTGATAGAAACTCAAAACAAATTTAATACTTAAACATTCTTCTGGCTCCCTCAGCTTGTAGTAACTTTGAACTTCTATTGGGAGGAAAACCTTGATGCATCTGCCATTGTTGTCTTTAATCAAACACCTCTGTGTATCAATGTGATCAATAATCCATTTTAAGAGTTCAATGCAAGGAAATACCAGAGTCCTTGCCACCATGTGAAAATAATCCTTGCGAACATTTGAGAGAACTTCGTCATTGAGTTTTCTCATATCAGGATCACTGTGTGAGGCATACTCAAGGGTTTCCTCCTTCTTGATTTTCTTAAACAGTTCTTCCCAGCGAGGGAATACTATTTGGCCCCTATGTTTTCCTCTGTGTCTCCAAAGGTCGAGGGATAGGAGAAGGCATTCTTGGTGGTTGTCTTGATGATGGTCACCGACTTTGGAGCGAATTCCAATTGCCTTGCAACTGCTGGGGAGGAAACTTCTCCCACCTCTGGTTCTTATAGCTTTGGCACCCTTCAGGATTTCCTGGTGGTGGGTTTATTCGGAGGCATTGTTCCTGCAACTAAAAATGATTTCTTAGAAATGTGTATAGAATAACGTTGGATGAAAACATATGAATTGAATCGTAAAACACCCATAAGCCAGTACATACCTATAGTGCTTGCTAAAATTGTTGTTTTAATACTCACTGGACCTTGGAAGCTTTATCTGGCTCGCTCGTCTTTCTCTTGGTGCTCCAAACTTCTTTGCATGCAGAATGAGCTCATACATAATGACTCAAAATAATATAACAGGAGAGATCATACCAATCGTATCAACCAGTTAATACAAGTGATGGATGCAATTCAAAACAACCTACCGTCGAATCTCTGCAAATCAATTCTACGTTGGTTGACGACGGAGGCGCGGGGGGAGATGCATTGTATTGAGAGGTTTAAATGATCCTTTTGTTTATGCACGAATTAGAAACTGATGAGTGATCTTGGGATTAATTAATCTTTTAAATGCGTTGTATCTAGTGTATCTTAGAGCTAGAATGTCCCATCACGTCACATTTCTTAACGGATAGGTCACGGATCGATGACACCTTGCGTATGTTTCTATTGGTATCCTTCTTAGAAAAATTTTGATGCCACTGGGTATCGGGGATTGGCGATCTGTTCAGGCGCATAGTTTCTTTGTAGGTTACATCTTCGTGAATCTCTGATGTCGATAACATTTTGGAAGTCAGCAATCGACGATATCCTTCCTTCACTTGCACGATGCTTAATTTCTTCAAAACATCCCAACACCGATGAGGGTTGGTCATCGACAAAATTTCTTGCATAGCACCTGTCAAGTAATTAAGAATTCCTTCGGCCAATGCTGATGGGGGTTGAGACTCGACTATTTTGGTCTTGAGGATCTCTTGGTTCTTTAATCAAATGTTAGTCTTTGTTAATTCATGATGATTTTCGCTTGCCCAAACAACTTTGAAAGACTTAAAAAATGAAACACAGAAGACAAGCACAGACAACATTTTCATACTAATATTGAATTAGATGTTCACAAGAGATCAAGTGGTACCCAAAAAGTGACATTTGACGTAGACTTTTAGGGTGTGTTGAGTGCTCAACAGGTAGTATAGAGAATTAATTGACTTTTATATGTTTGATCGATCTTCCTACATTCTGAACCTTCGTTTAGTTAAAGGGGGGGGGTTTCCCACTATCATAATTGGTGAACATACTGGGGATAAGCCTCTAGGGTTTTTAGGGAATTTTGGGTTGTTTGCCTTTCAAGTTTCTGTAGATTTTTCTAAGTATGTTAAGGGATTCTGGTCACCTTCAGGTGCTATACCAGTTGTCCCTACCCTGTAAGTTTGTTTGATATTTTCTTTTTTGGAAATATACAAAGGTGTACACGCCTTGTCTTGAGTCAGCCCATGTACATACATGCTCTGATCAGTAAACAACCCGCATACATATGCAAGTTGCTGATACAACAACCCGCATCTCTGTGTCAAGAAAAGTTTTGAAAAAGAGGGAGTTGGCCTCTTTCCTGATTGAAGTTCACAGTTCTTAGGGTTTCTTGCACAGTACAGAGTCTCTATCTTACAACCATAGCCTAGGTTTAGAGTTCAGTTTAATTGTCTTCTTGATTTTCTTGTGTTTACTTTTGAAAGGGTTTTAAGCAAGTTTTTGAATTATATAGATCTGCCTTCTTGGTTTCTTGAGTGATTCATTGCGATCTGTAGTGAGCTAAATATCCATTTCAATATTTTTTTATTGTTCTTTCTACCCCTTTCACTTGTCTTGAAGAAAGATAAAAGAGGATTTATTTCAGTTTTTCTGTTTAAATCAATTTAAGAAAAAAAAAATCGTTTTAGTTTGGTAAAGTAGTTAGAGTTGAATATTTTCTAAAAAGGAAAAAGAGTCTATTTTTTAAGTTTTTTACTGATTTCTTGAAACATAAGTAGCTTGTATTCGAGAAAAAATACGTTTTAATTTTTCTTTTCAAGATCTTGAAAAAAGTTAGTTAAAGAAAAGTTGGTTACAAAGAGTTAGTTGGAAAACTTTGCTTTCGATTAGAAGTAATTTTCCTTTCAAGTTTTGTATTGTTCTCCTCTTTTTCGTCTCTTATAACATCACTAGTTTCACCGCCATATCCCTTGAGTAAATCAAGCCATTAAAAAGAATGCTAAATATAAAATTAACTAGAATTTTTATGTTTGTAGGGTCAACCAACTAGTTCAGGGTTAGGGCCTTGAATTAGGTTGGAGATGAAACTCTTCAAGGTCGTTAAACAAACATTGGATTCAGAGCTAGGGAGTGTTAAATTCTAATGTCATAAAATTTATCTGGGACCCCCCTCTAACACAGGGGATAAACACGAGGTCACGTGAGGAAAGGCTATGGAGATAACCCCTTCAAATCCAGACTAAACGTAGTGGGGAACACATATTGAGGATCTGTCGTGGGAGTACTACCGACTGCATTTTCCTACAGAGATTTGTGGACCTCGAATCTGTTTGAGATACTCTGTTATCTTCCGAACCACTTTATTTCGATAACCTCGATAGGTTTCAGACTTGTTATCCAGCTCATTGCGATCCACCCAACTATCAATTGTACCCGTCTGGTCACTGACTGCGAGATGGAAAATTAGTTGCCCATATTATAGGGACTTACACGGGTGACTGTAGGGGTATAATGCGATACCTAGGGCAGATGTCGGGTCACACTTCATAGAGTATATCCAGAGGGTGCTTCCATTTTCGAGTTGCACTTGCACTAGTTAGTTTCTCTAGTGTTGGTTGGCGTAACTGTTCTTCCTCCTAGATAGTTGTTTGCTTGATTTTTATTATAGGAATTTTTCTAGTGCGTGCTTGGTTTTTAAATGCTAGCTAAGCCTTACTATGTCAATTGATATTTTTACAAAGTGGAAGATCAAGAGATCTACCGGTCACAAAGGCTTTAGGTTCTGTCGTTGGTTGCATTGGAGCTACCTCCGCCATCGTTACGACGAAGACTTGACCAACAAGGGTCGTTCGAAGTGACCGAGCTGCAAGAAACTATGCCTGAGCCTGCTCCATGAGGAGACTATTCAAATCTGGAGGAACCTACTATTTTTTACCTTGGGGTGGAATCTCTCAGGCCAGTGAACCCTCCGATTACTGACTTATCAGCGCTGGTCTTAGCACAAGTTGTCCTTCCTACGGTGACACCTTCCGAGTGCCAGCTATTCTTACAAGAATCCATGGAAGCAAATGTTGCTACTCGAGTCATGCTCTTGTTTCGACTACTACCACAGGGGGTATTTTTCCTCCTAACCCACCTTTGCTAGTCCAGACCATAGTGGTATTGACACCCTATACCTCGGGAAGTGGTCCAATGCCATCATCGTCCACGATCATTTCTTCTTTTATGTAGAGTGAAATGGGCCCTCCATTCTCATATGGGATGCCAAACTTTGATTCGAACTTAGTACCTACCTACTCCAACTTACAGACCATGGGTCTGGGGAAAGGGAGCGCAAACACTCCCATGCAAGGGTCTATCAGGGGCACTTTAGTTCCTTTTAATGTTATCCCTTATGGTGGGGTTCATATACCTCCTTCATCCCCCTCGCTCGGTGGTGATTTCCAGAAACCCATCGGGCATAATTCTAATTACATCTTGTTTGGAGCAGGCAATTTAGGAATTTTATCTTACACTACACCAGTGGGATGTATGTCATTCTCTTTGATTGACACGTTTGGGAACAAAAATTTTTCTCTGACTTCCATCTCGACTGGGGGAAACCCCTTACATTCTCAATGGAACCCTGGGGAAGGTTCAATACCTGTACCTGTTAGATCGATTGGGGGCATCCCTTTCCAAAATTCTTGGAACATAACATAGGGAACAATCCCCACCCAAGCCATGTCATCCAATTATGGGAGTAAGCCGATGATATCCCAACAAAAACAATTTTCGTACACTAGTTAAAGCCATGGTTTCTACCAGAACCTTTTCCAATAGTCAAACTTTTCCTGGCAACCTAGTGCCAATCAAACTCCAAGACCCCTTTTTCCTGTACATAGTACTAAACCTAAACTATCATTTTTGGAAATGCTACATATGCTAGACTTGTCAATGTTACTCAATGACCCGATTTGTCATGATCCACGTTGGCCCCCTATGCTAACTAAGTTTCCCTCGGATATTCCAAAATTCGAAGGTAATCTTGGTGAAGACCCAAGTGATCACGTGACAACCTTTCACTTATGGTGCTCGTCAAACTCACTGCGAGACGAATCCATCCAGTTGTGCCTTTTTCAATGCACTCTTATCAGGGGTGCCACGAAATGGTATATTGAGCTTGCTTCTTGAGGTATTCCTACTTTAATGACTTGGCAATGTTCTTTTTGAACCATTTCCAGTTACTTGTGAGATACAATACCGACACTGAATTGCTGGACAACTTTGAGAAGACTAAGGCTGACCATATTTCTGATCACATCTAAGAATGGCAGTGTAGGAAGAGCTTGATTAAGGTCCAAGTCCCACTGGATCTCTTGTTGGAGTGGTTCCTGAAGTCTTTGGTTCCTTGTGTCTCCAAGGACATAAAAACTTCTCGAGTGTTTTCAAAGGAGGAGGCGATAATGAGAGTGCAACAACTTGAACTGATCTACTCTCAGTCTGACATGCTCTATGAGATTTTTCTAGATGTGCCACAGTCCATCCTCAAAAATGATAAGAAAAAGTATGGGAACCATGCCGATGGTATTGTGGTCTCAGCATAAGGAAATTCCACTGATTTGTTGTCAAATCAATTGCAACAATTGTTGATACAACAGACTGCGGCTAGCCAGACCTCTGGTTCGGCTGTTCCCCCTACCCAAACATCAGATGTACACAGAGTGCAGTCAACAAACCCAAAGGCCAACTAACACCCTGAAGGAAAGAAGAAACAATGGAACAAGAAGGGTAAATGGGACAAAAAGGATAATAACAATGATGGCGAGGGAAAAACAGAGAAGAGAAAGTTGAAGTATCTATGTAACCTTTGCATGAAGGACCACCTGACTCACTAGTTCCCTCGACTTGTGGAAGCTCAGAAGAATTTGGCATAGCAATATCTTGTTGTGCTAACAAACCCATTTCCACATACGAAAAACATGGCTCAAGATTCAACGTCCTCGAGTGTGGAAGGGGGTAGTCAGGGACCCCTCGCGTCTACTAGTAATAACCCAACCATGAATGTTTACATGTTGAAAGGTGATGCTCATATAGAAACTAGGGCTTGAGATCACGTAATGCCAGAATCTTCTGAAAAGGGAAATGAAGCTACAAACCCACCGATTCCTCTCCATATTGAGAAGACAATGGGTGAAACAATGACACACATCCCCAAAGGTGCGTTCAAGAAAGATTCTCATAATATGAACGTGAGGGATGCCCATAAATACTCCATTGTGGAAGATTTGGCATAAAACCCTTGCGTGAAGTCAGCTTTGGAAGTCCTCTAGAGTTTCCCTTCATAGAGAAAAGCTCTTTTATCCGCCTGGGGATCAACATAGACTTGTAATCCGTGAGTAATCGTTCTTGATCGAATCGACTTGAACCTCTTCTTCCTTTCCATGTTTCATTTCAGATAGTAGTGACTTACACTACAGAATAGTTTACTCAAAATATATTCTATACAGTGGTTGAAGAAGGTGCCTCGACTTGCATGATGTTGTTGGCATGTCAGAAGGCCATTGTCCAACCCATTTTGTCTCCATTGCCTACATTTCTTACGACATTCGATGGTCGGTCATTTAGATCACATAGATTCATTCCTTCTTTCCCCATGTAGTTAGGAGGAAAGACCATGTGTGTTGAAGTTGAATTGGTCGATGTGCCTCTCGACTACAACCTTTTGTTAGGAAGGAGTTAGACCTATACAATGCATGTAGTGGTTGCTACAGTTTTTTGTCTCTTGTTGTTTTCACATGAGGGTCAGATTGTAACCATTGACCAATAGTACTTATCTCATCCCAACTCTTCATTGGGGGCATCCATAGTCCCAATGATTGATAATACTCATCCTGACACTGTCAATGTAGGGGTTGGTTTGTGTCCATCATTGATGGGAACTTTTGATTACTCGCCACCTTCTCGCGATGTCAAACCTATATCGGATTCCCCCAACCAGATTGGGGCCGAAATTTATCAAATGTTGTCATTTTGAATGACTTACTTTCATGATCCGTGGAATATTCCTTCCCCATCGGCTTCTATGGAAGGGACATGGAATTATGGCATGACCATGCCCTTGTTCGTGACTGAATTTGTGTACAACATTGTCTAGCAAGCTTCGATCGACCTCGATCTGACTCTCACATAGGAGTTAGATCCAGTTCTCGAGCCTATTTGGGCTCAAGGTTCTCTTGCCACTACAGATCCTTTAGACCTAGTCTTTCCCTCAGACGAGGAGATTCTTGAGGCATTGACTGGTCCAAAAAGAACCGAGGATGATATCCATCATAGATATTAATTTCTCTCGGAGTTAAGGAGAATAGAGGCATGCAAATTTGTTTTGACTGTGAATGGAGATAGGTCTTTTCCTATTAATCCTCTGGCTACACACGCATTTTACACTGAGGGTAATATGGCTAGTATCACTGAAATGATACCCATAGATATCTCCAGAACCCCTGGCATCTTGGAGAATGTTTTCGTTGGAGTGTACTGCTCCCCCAAAGAGATTCAAATTTATACAAAGTTATTTAAGGAACTCTGCGATGTTTTTTCCTAGTCTTATGAGGAAATGCTAGGCATAGACCCAAGAATCATCGAACATGAAATAACGACTTATTCTGATGCCAAGATGGTCTGACAGAAGCTTCGACCAACAAATCCTCAGAAAAAAGAAACAATTAAGGCTCAAGTAGAGAAACTTCTTAAAGCCAATTTTATCTACCCCATGCAGTTGACAGAATGGGTGTCAAACCCCATTTCAGTTAACAAGAAACAAGGTACGATTCACGTGTGCATGGAATTATGTGACTTGAGCAAGGCCTATCCAAAAGATAATTTTCCCACCCCATTCATCGATTAGATTTTTGTTGAATGAACATGCTACAAGTTTGTTTCATTCATGGATGGTTTTTCGAGATATAACTAGATTCAGATCAAACTCGAAGACCAGTACAAAAGATATTTTATTTGTCCTTGGGGTATGTTCACATATCGTAAGATGCCTTTTGGCATGAAGAATTCTGGAGCCATGTCATTTTATTTCCATGACCTGATACATATAGTTGAGACATATATTGATGATCTAGCATCATGCTCTTGCAAGAGATCTGATCAACCCATACACCTTCGACTAATCTTTGAAAGATGTCGCTACTATCAGATTCAATTGAATCTTAACAAGTGCAGTTTCTGCGTGACGTCAAGTCATTTCTTATATTTAATTGTTTTGACAACATGGATCATGGTCGATCCTCTCAAGTTTGAGGCTATAGTTCAATTGCTTCCCCCGTACAAAATACCCCAGCTTCAAATCTTACAAGGGAGAGTGAAATTTCTTTAGCATTTTTTCACAAATTATGCCAAGATCACTAAAGGGTTTATGCATTTGTTAAAAAAGCGAGTCCTATTTTGTTGGGACGAATCCCCTCAATGCTCTTTTGAAGCATTGAAACATGCCCTTATGTCTTCCCCTCTGCTCCAAATTCCTAATTATAACAAAGATTTCTTGTTGTACTTGGCTATTGCAGAGTCGACCATCAGCATGGTCTTGGTTCAATATGATTATCTTCTTGAGGATCATGTTATTTTTTACCTGAGCCGAGGCCTGGTTGGGAAGAACTCAATTATTCCTATGTTGAGAATCTTGCTTTGGCAACAATGCATGTTGTCCAGCGGTTCTGTCATTACATTCTGCTTCGCAAGACCACTGTCATTGTCATTGTGAACCCTTTCCAATATGTGTTGACACAACAAGTCATTGGCAGAAAGATCAATATATGGATTGTAATCCTCTAGGAATTTGACTTGGATTTTGTTTCCGTGAAATCCAAAAAGTCGTTGGTCTTTGCCGAAATTATTTTGGAAATTCCGGTCGAGTCTAGTGATGTCACGCTCGAAGAATAGCCTATCAAAGGAGATGTTTTTTTAATCAAATCTTCCGACCCCTTGTATAGAGATATACTAGTCTATATCTAGACTTTGAAGTGTCCCACCTTTGCCTCTTGCGATGAGCATCGACAAATTTTCCATCAGGCACAAAACTATCTCATACTCGATGACACTTTGTATCACCAAGGTGTAGATTGCATTCTTCATCGGTGCCTTATACACAAGGAAAAATATCTTTTTCTGAATGACTGCCACATTGGAGCATGTGGTGGTCATTTTTTTGGGTGGGAAACAACCTAAAATATTCTACGTGCCGGTTACTTATGGCCTACATTAATCAAGGATTGTGTTGAGGAAGTCAAGAAGTGCCACCCGTTTCAGATCTTCTGTCAGAAGATGCGATCACATCATGCTCCCATGTTTCTTTTCATTGTTGTTGGTCCTTTCACCATGCGGGGAATTGAATTTACTACATGTCACCTGGCTTCAACCAGGGGGCATCGTTACATCATCGAAGCGGTAGACTACTTCACAAAGTGGGTCGAGGCTATGCCAACGTTTAACAATGATGGAGAAAAAATTCATCTTCATAACTTCAAACTGCCCTCTGTAGGTTTGATGTTTTTCTTTCTTGACTTTGGCATCTCCTTCATAGATGATTTGAAGTTTGTCCCAAAATTCTTTTGTTTATTTAGAATGCATCACTTTTACAAATATAGAGTTTTCTAATCCACCCATAATTGCATTAACAACCCTTGAATTATCATTACAAAGTTTCTTTGCAGCAACATATGAAGGTGCAGTAGGTGGTTCTTTGTACCCATTTACCACAAATAACCAAATATCACTTGAAAGAGCCATTATATAAATTCTCATCCTTATACTCCAAAACGCATAATCATTTCCTTTGATTAATGGTGCTCTGTTAGAGGACATTCCTTCTTGTCGATCCATTGTGATTTCTTAGAACCTACCTTTTAGTGGTTAGAATCTGGTGAAGGAACCTGATCTTATTACAAATATTGAAATGTTGTTAAATACTGAGAGGGGGGGTGAATCAATATTGTTTTTTTTTACAAATTTTTCACAATTTTAATTATTAAAATTATTAACCATAACAATTGATCAAAAAGAATGTACAAAATACATAATTAATAATAAAAAAAATATTTCGTTTAAAAGCTACAACTTGTAGAAGACACCAATATCCTTTTCCTTTAGAGAACCTACTCAAGGAGACACCAATCCCCTATTTTCAAGCACCAACTTGAGGAATCTGCAACTCCCTATAGATCAGGATCCAACCTATAGAGGACTCCACTCCTCTATTTTCAAGAAACAACTTGAGGAAGTTGCAACTCCCTGTTTGTTCAGGCTACAACCTATAGAGGACGCCAATCCTCCCTTCCTCCTCCCTTCCACCCTCACTTCATGTGTGTATTTCAAGTTCAAATTATTCCTTGGACTCTTCCTTTGTTTTTATCTTCTAAGTTAGCTCCTAGAGACACCTTCCTTTCACCACAATTTTCTGTTTATATAATCTTCAAAAAGGTGTATGACATTGAACCATTGTGTCTCTTTGTAAAGGATATATGAATCAATGTACCTGCTCATAATTATAATGTTGTCTTAAAAAAAAAAATCTTTCTCTGTTATCATTTTTATGTAATCGAGTGATCTTGGTCTTGTTAGCACTAGAAGTCACCTTCAGATTGCATAGAAGGTAAGCCCAGTACCCATCATTTTATGTGAGTGTAATTGAGTTTTAAGAGTTCCAATGGTGAAGACTCAATGATAATAACATTCAAACTCAGAAATCTAGACTAGCATGGACAAGCAATTGAGGACTTGGATTAACTTCAGTTAGTAAGTTGGAGTAAAGGTGAGTAGAAGGAAGACTTTGGTGAGAAAGGTGTAGAGGTTTGCTATGGACATAAAGTCTTCAAGCAGCCTAAGAAGGAAAAACTCAGACACAAGATCCTCTTGGATTCAAATTTCAAGGAAAATGAAAGAAATCATAACAACACTATAATCAAACATTCATCATAATACATTTACAACAATTCATGTGAATCAATCATTCATGAACTCTCTCAGTATTAGAGGAAAATAAGATGGGGTATGAAAGATGACTTAGATTAATCAATAAGTCTCAAATAAAGAGCATAACCAAAGAACCGGTGTTCTTCATCAAAATATTACAATAGACGAGAGCCTAGCTCAACCATTCAACCTTAACAAAATACTAAAACTGCCTATATATAATCAGAGATGCTGCAGCCATCGGGAGCGTGATTGGATCTTTTCATTTAAAGATTTCAGTTGGTTCTTTCTCTGTTAGACTGTGCATTCCTTAGTTATGTGTTTTGCAGGAAAAGTTGTCCAAAAGGAAAATTTGGATTGTCAGTCTACACTCACGACCGTCTTCATCCTATTTTCCATTTATGGGGTGAGACGAGGTTTTAACCACCTCCCCCATTTCCATTAACTACCTTCATCGGGATCAGGACGAGGCTTGACACCCATGAAGGTTCCAGGCAATGCCCACGACTTCTTTGAGTCGATATCGGTGCCTCGAGGCCATGCAGATCTTCTTCTGTGACCAATACAGGTGCTTTGACCTATGGCACAACTCCTCTCCATCGCTCCATCCTACATGCGACCTCAGGCCATGAACTGGGGCTCATATCCAAAGGCACTTCGGGATTTCATCTTTCGGGAGTCTCCAATTCACTTGATTCCAAATATCTCGATGCCCAAAATTGTGAAATGGACTTATTTAGATCGACAGGCGGACTTGCTTTGAATTTGACGGCCACGATTGCTTCCTCGAAAATCCTAGTCGCCATCCGCTCAATAGGTGCTTACCCTTTTTTATGGCCCGCTTTCCATATGATCACGGGCTATGATCATGGGTCCAATTCCTGGGTGCTTTGTGATTTCAAACTTCACACTCGTCATTCCAAGTCTTCCACAGAGACTTTCTTTGCATTTCAGATCTGGTGCCACACGTCCCTCTGGATCGAATGACTCCGACTAATTTCGGACTTCGGGACTTCGATACTTTGAACTTTTGACTAAAAAATTTAACAATATTTCAAACTATCGAATCCCACGCTAAATTTCCACCGTTGATCTCTCCCAATGAGATCTACGGCCCAAATTTAATATTTTCTCTACCTTTGATCTTGGGCATTTGCTCTGGTGCTAATCTGTGTGCCACTTTTGACCTTTCGAAAAATGCACGTCATCGATCGATTCGCTTGATGGATCTCCGCTGTTGAAATATTAAAATTTCCTTCTTCTTGTGATCCAAGGTAGAAATGGACTATTGGGAAAGTTGTGCTTTGTGTTCATGGTTGCGGCCTACATGATAGAGGATTCAAACAATTGGCTGTGGGTTGGGAAAATCGGGAGATCGGGTAAAAATTATCGACTTAGGTAGAAACCAAAAACCCATAGGACTCTGACAAGTTCATGTGATAACATTTGGCTCCATAGGAGATGGCATGCTCCCTGCGAGCTGCCAAGAACAAGTAGTTCCAGTGCCTTAGCTGTTTGGTTACATAGTCATTTATAAAAAACAAAAATGAAATAAAAATGATATTTACAATGACACGGGAAGCCACTCATGGCTTAAGTAAAAAACTTCTTCAGAAAATGCCCATTTATAGGGCTACCAAAAACTTTAGCATCCTCTAAATCCTGCAACTTGTAAGTGTTATTTGAAAAAATCTCAGAAACTTTGAAGGGGCCAATCCATAAGGCCTCAAATTTACCATGCTTGCCTTTATATTGTTTAGGTGCATCCCACTTGAGTACTATATCTCCTAGATGGAAATATTCTTTCCTTAATTTTCTGTCAAACGCCTACTGGTCTTCTATTGATGGTCATGGGATTTGTTCAATAGTTGCTCCCTCATCTGCTGCACTTCTACTAGCTATTGTATTCTTCTGATCATATCATCTGGTTCTCTTTGATAATCTTGGAATAATTTTTCCATAGGTAAGGCGAGTTGAGAGGGAAATATGGCCTAAACTCCTTACACAAGATGGAAAGCAGAGACACCAAGGGATCTCTTTGTTTTCACTCTGTCAGCCCATAAAGAAAATTTAAACTTTGAATCCCATGCTTTCTTGTTGTCCTCTAACAATATTTTTGTGATCTTAATAAGGCTCTTGTTAGAGGACTCTTCCAGTCCATTCCCTTGGGGATAGTAAGGATTAGAGTGAATCAATTTGATTCCAAACTATTCACAAAACGTAATGGTTCATCCTTGAAAGCTGCGGTATTATCAATGATAGTTCTATTTGGACAACCAAATATTGCCATAATATCCTAGATAAAACTAATGATTACATTGTGGGAATAATTTCTTGTGGGGATGGCCTCTATCCAATTATTAAAGTAGTCTGTGGCAGTCAAGATCCACCTATGCTGACCACTTGAAGCAGGATGAATTTCCCCAATAAAATCTAGGCCCCAATGATGAAAGGGCCCTGAAGCTACCACATGATTTAATGGAAAAGACTTGAGTTGTTTCTTTCTAGAGAATTTATGACACTTAATACAAGTCCTGATCTTTGCACAAACATCAGTAAAGAGGCTAGGCCAAAAATACCCATCCCTGAGAATTTTATAGGCCGTGGTTCTATAGAAGTGATGCCCCCCCCCACATAAACTATCATGACAATCATATATAATATTTTTGGCTTCCTGTGGGTCTAGGCATATTAACATCACTCCTAAAGGGTCTTTCCAATATAAGACTTGATCAATCAGACAATATTTAATTGATTTGAGCTTCAAAGCTCTTATCTTTCTCTTTTCCATGCCATCAGGAGGCTGCAACTTCTGTAGGAAAAATATAATGTCTTTGTACCAAGTGCATCCTACCAATGGGGGTGTGACTTTAAGATCTTCATAAGACAACTCAACATGCTGATTATCTAAATAACTATTTATGAAATTGACCCTCAAGTATTTATAATTAGATTCAACCAGAAAACTAGTTAAACCTTGACCTTTAACCAATTTGGTAGGCTTTACTTCAAGATCAAATTCAAGGATTTTGGCAGTCCACTTGATCCTTCTTCCGTCTATGTCAGGATGAATGAGGATATCCTTCACAGAGACTGAAGGGACATGTGCAATGAATTTTGAATGTAGCACATAAAATATGAAATCTTTGAGATATTTAACCAAAGCATAGGCCTCCTTTTTCATTATGTCATACTTTATTTTAGCATCTCTCACTGCCCTACTGAAAAAGGAAATGGGCTGATCTAACCCTTCGACATTTTTCGGCAATAAAAAAACTGTTACTGTGTCAAATGAAGCAAAAGAGAAAATCATAAACTCCTTGGAGTAGTCATGACTGATGAGCATGGGTGATTCAATAAATGCCTTCTTTATTTGGTCAAAAGAGTTGCGAGATTCATAAGTCCATTTGATTTCATTTTTTTTCCTCAACGTGGTTGTGATAAACTTTACCAACTTAGAAAAATTTGAAACAAACCTTCTCTGAAAATTAATTTTCCCCAAGAAAGATTGAACTTCTTTCATGGATCTAGGGAGTGAAAAAGTTTGGATAGCTTCTACCCTACTTGGATCAATTCTTACCCCCTCAGCTGACACAATGTGCCCCAATAGTTTCCCTTCTTTCATGGAAAATAATGACTTCTTTGGATTTAAAGAGAGACCAAACTTTCTGCATTTCAAAAAGACCCTTTTTAAATGGTCATGATGTTCTTCATCAGATTGTGAGAACACTGTTATGTCATCCTAATAGATGACCACAAACTTGTCATGTTCCCCAATAAATGAAATGTCCATAGCTCGTTGGAAGGTTTCCCATGCGTTCATCAATCCAAAGGGCATATTAGCGTACATGAATCTAGCCCAAGGAGTAGTGAAGGTTGTCTTCTCTTTGTCTTCAGGCAAGACAAAAATCTGATTGTAGTTAGAAAATCCATCAATCATGGACATCCTAGATGCAGCAGTCACCCTATGTAATATGTGCTCCATCTTTGGCAGGGGGTAATTGTCCTTCTTAGAGCTTTTGTTCAGGTTCTTGAAATCGACACAAAGTCTTATTTCTCGATTCTTCTTTCTCATTGGAACCAAGCTAGCCACCCATTCAGAATACTTCAGAGGGATGATAATCTGGGCATCCAAAATCTTTTTCACATCTTTCTCCATAATAGGCATCAACATAGAATTTATTTGTCTCAATTTTTGCCTAAAAGGTTTGGCCTCTTCCTTCAATGGTATATTATGTTCAATGACACTTGTTCCATATGTTCTGAGATATTCATATGTCTAGGAAAACACATCAACAAATTCTTTTAACAACTTTGCATATTCAACCATGTGTTCCCTTGACAAGCTACTTGACAACTTGACAAATTTTGGATCCTTCTCTGTACCAATATTGTACTCAGCTACATCAACATCATCAAATGAACCTTTAACCTTCACTGCCACATCATTCCCGTCGAATAGTCTTTCCAAAGGAACTAGTCCTTTTGGAATATGATTGCTAGGCAACTGAACAATATGATGATGGGCAATTTTTCTTAGAAGAACGTCAACCTGAGGATTATTTTAAGATTCATGATCTTGATCTATATGTAATGTATAAAATTCATCAACAGACTCAAGGAATGTTTTGGCCTCCAGGTAATCCTTAAAAACCTTCCAATGATTGACATTATTAGGTACAGAGGGCCTATATTTCACCTCTACATCATACTTAAGTTTTTGTGGAAATGGTACTTTGAAATGTCTTGCTAAAACAACCAAGAATCATCCATGGTATTCTCCTCTCTTGGACTAAATGAAATTTTGAAAGCCAAGAAGAAACTGTCGACTAGGTCCCACACTTCGTTTATGTAAGATCTGAGCCTAGGATGCTTATCTTGGTAAATACATTTGATCTAATGAACAATTAGTTCTGCATCACCAAATACTGATAACTCCTCAATCCCCATGTCCTTTGCATCCCTTAAACCTAAAATAAGAGCTTCATATTCCTACATGTTGTTGGTAGCCTCAAATTCTATCTTGTAGGACAAAGATATAGTCTCTTGATAAGGTGAAACAAATACCACTCGAGAACCAAAACCTTCTTTAGAAGAGGCTCCATCAAAGAACATATTCCAAACAGAGGTAGTTGGAGGAGAGGTTTCACAAAAGGTGATGGGTTTCTTTCTGATTTCAAGAGGAGGTTCAGGAGCATCAGTGAGCTACAATATGTTGGATCCCAAATCAGTGTCAAGAGAAAAAATAAGATGGTTGGTGGGGTTTGTTTCATCACTAATGATGTAGGCCAACTGAGCTTCCCTACAAAGTCTCCTTTGTTCACCCCCGAACACATGAATGGTGGCGTATGAAAGGTCCATCTAGAAGGTTCCCCCATTGTCTTTATCCAATATCTAGATAGGAGCATCCCGAACTTAGGGGGAACATCAACGACTACAATATCCATGACCACTCTCTTCATTGGAATCTTAAATAGATAAATTACCACGTCTTTGATAATCCCAAGGCACTTTACCTTCCTAGATTCAAAATAATACAGGTCATGGTAGTCTTTTGTAACCTCCAACCCGAGCTCTTCCATGACAATCTTAGGCATAAGATTGGGAGATGCCCCTGAATCCATCATGAAGTTATGAAAAACCTTATCATGGATGTTCAATGAGGTGTATAAGGGAGGGGAGGGGTCATCTCTATCCTCTACCAAAGGCCTGTTGGCAGCCCTACATAATTTTCTCTTTTAAAGTAACAAATGACAATTCCTGTAGCTGTCTACGCCTCATCCTGTAAATATTTCTATTTGAAGGTGACTATTCAGTTGTAAAGAGTATGTTTTGATTGTTCCTATTTATTTTTTTATCTTGCATTTTTCATGCTTCATTCATGACTGAAAAAATGGATGAAGCATTAAAAATTATAATCGTATTGCAGTTGTATCTAAGGCTTAGTCTTTAGAAGGGTCAATATGCTTACAACTCTTTTAATGAATGTTGTTTTGATTTGAATCTTATCATATATCAATGAAACATTTGTTTTGAGTTGGTATTGGACTGCAAGATTATATTTTGGATCCTTTGTATACTAAGAATTGATTAGCAAATGGACTATAGGCTTGGTTCATTTAAAATTCTTTGTGAATCGTTTTTTATTTTAAATTTTCGATATGATTTTGGCTTGTAAAACACATCTTCTCCTAACCTTTGCAAATCTACTTCACCCATAACATGTCATGGGATTAATCATACCATGATTGTACTCTATACCTCATTTTAGATGGCAAGTAGAAGTGACAGACCTCTCATGACAGACCAATGTCTGATGTTACGCTCTGTACCCAAAACATTCATCAACAGAGATGCCCGAATTTCATGTGTGAAACTCTTATGCTTACATTATGGTCGTGCTGATGTAATTGCTCATTTTTCTCCTTTGTTTTTGGCTCAGAATTCCCTTTGTTGCTGCTGCCTCTTAAGCCCACAGTCAATCTAGGTTGCTCTTGTAACCCTCTTTTCAAACCCTTATGGTCCCTGTCATCAGAATTAAGCCAAATGGATCCCAAACTTTGCTACTGTATGATGATGCGAGTGAGGATCTGAAGAGTCTAGGCTGGGATGTGTTTATCAGGAAATTCTAGGTCTATAACTCACAAGTGGCCAAATATTTCTCCCTTACATTTGATGGATGCAGAGCCAAGGTGGGCAATATCAAGTTGGAGATCACTGAAAAAATTTTGAGTGAAGCAGCGGGACTCCCCCTTACTATTCAAAAATGGTTTAAGAACTCAAAGTTGGACGAGGTACCATGGAGTCTTCTTGTCACATATAGAGAAATTAAATGCTATGAAAAATGTATTTTGATCTCCTTACTCAAGGTTAGATGGCATGGTTTGTTTGCAGTTTTAAGACAATTTTTCACCTGTGAAGGTTGTTTTGGCTTGGTGTTCCTTTACCACATAAGACTGCTCATGCATTTTATCGGTTTCCAATTAAACATGTCATTTTACTTATTAAGAAGTTTGTATAAAATGGCAAAGAGGCATAAGAAACAGAGCTTGGATTCAATCCTTTTTCACCATGGGTTGATAAAATTATTGATAGTTCATCATTTGAAAGTGCTCGGTGAAGATTGGGACAGTTTCGTAGCCCGTAATGGTTTCATTATAGTAAACCCTCTAGAGACTCCTATAATGGATAAGTTGATGATAGAGAAGCCTCTTATTCCACCTAGTGACATGCCAAATTTCTTGTGTGAAAACCCTTGTGAAAAGGCTACGCCCAATCAGCCTTTATGTGAGCAATAGGATACTAGTCCTAGGGTTATTAAATCTCCCAAGCATGAACATTGTTTTCCCTAATTCCACTGTAAAAACCAACAATAAACACCACACAAATAGTCAAAGAAAAATCAAGAGATAGGGGTTCGTAATAAAAGGCATGGCCAACTCATTTCAAGGAGTATGTGAAATAAATCCAAAGCTCATGTGAGCTTGATTGATTCAGTCGAGATCCATGATGATTCTGACTCCGAGATCGAGAGGTTTTTGGCACAAGAAGATCCAAATTTCTATAAACCAGATCAATCATTTGATTTCGTGAATAATCTCCCACCATGTTTGAAATACAACAAGGGATTTATGGTTATTAAACTCGAACAAAGGCCGACAGTGGATAGTGGTAGTGTTTTAACACACAGTCATGCGATTCCTCAACTGATTTCCCCTGTTGTACATTGTGAAGTGTGTTTACATTGGATAGGTTAGTATTACACAGATGTTGGGGCTCATAAATGTCCTATTTTCATCCACCTTTCCCTTCATCATTCTTCACATTTCATCACCCCATTAACCTTTCACGATATCATTTCCATAAATATACTTGGGTTTCACCTTATTGTTCTCTACTTTATTCATTTTAGTATTAAAAGGGAATTTGTGAGTAAATGTTAGAAGATTGACATGTTTTCATATATATCTCAAATATGTGTGAG